>JBBPBX010070688.1:0-18522 GCA_038048925.1 Garcialebias charrua | reverse complement strand
TTAATAATAATAATAATAATAATGAATTCAATTTATAACGCGCTTTTCATTAGTGAAAATCTCAAAGCGCTACACACATTGAATGCTACACACATTCATACACCGGTAGCGGCAGACTACCATGCAAGGTGCTTTCCAGTCCTACCGGGAGCAACTCGGGGTTAAGTGTCTTGCCCAAGGACACAACAACACATGGTGTGGGGAACCGGGATTCGAACCGCCAACCTTCCGATCGGGGGACGACTGCCATTACCACTACGCCACTATCTTCCAGTTTCTGTCTGTAGCAGTGGCGACTGGTGAACTTTTGTCCAGGAGGGGTGCTAATGTAGGGCTGACACATTGTCTAGTTTTAAGACTAGGCATAAGACTTGCTTTTTGATAAATCCTATAGTTAGTGTTGGCGTGTTGTGCCATAGGCTTAGACAACTGGAGGACTAATTGACCTCATTTCTTAAAATTAATTGTTACAAATTAACAGTTTTCATTTGATAGTATTTCTATCTTAACATGTGATTCTTGACCTGCCATTGTGTATCTGTTCCTCCTTCCTGTTCCTACCAAGCCCAGCCGGTTGAAGCAGATAGCTGCTTGTCCTCCTGAGCCTGGTTGATGTTTCTTCCTCCTGAGGGAGTTTTTCCTTTCCACTGTCGCCTTCATGCTTGCTCAAGATGAGAGTCTGCGATGGAGTTAAATTTAAAGCAGTCTGCTCCTCAAATAATTAATGTTAACTTACTTTTATGTATGAATGTTTCACTTCAGTGCCCTGAGATGACTTCTATTCTGACTTGGCGCTATATAAATAAACTGAATTGAATTGAACTGAATAACCTGTTTTTGATGTTTTGTGTTGTGGCAGGAGTTGCACGACTACGGTGGTGGGATTCCCAACGAACTGGTGGTGATGCTGGAGCGATGCGAAGGCCTGAACACTCGCTGGCCGGGACTACTTCCTGACGCCTACCTGACGTACAGGTTGTACGACCTGTCGCCTCACACGTCCCAAACCGTCCAGTGTGCAGCCGAGCCGGTGTTCAACGACGTCACCAGCTACCCCCTGGCAGTCACAGCTGATGTGCTCCATTACTTCAGGTTAGCAAGCTGGAAATCTTATTTAAAGACTGATCCTGTGGCGTTTCCAGTTCTTGCTACCTTTCAGGTATGCTTTCCTCAGGTCCAACAGTCTGTGGGTGTACATTTATGACGAAAGTGACGATCAGATGCCACCAGCCTACCTGGCCAAGACTCCGATCCCTCTGCGAGCTTTGGCGACAGGCAGAGAGATCAGAGGTGAAACTAAAGCAGATTTTTTTGTAAGTGCATTTAACAGATTCAAGTGTTTGAATGTAATTATTATTTCCTGTGTATCTTCAGGCGATTATGTCCTGAGAGATCCAGCTGGTGGCCCTCGGGGGACTGTCAGAGTCATGTTGAAATGGAAGTACCCCTTTCAGCTGCCGGTGGACGCTCTGCGGGGTGGACAGGAGAGGGGAGAGGAGGAGCAGGGCAGAGCGATGATGAGCACTCAGAGGGAGGAAAGAAGAGAAGAAGACTCACCGAGACCCATAGCAAAGCCAAGAGTGAAGGTGATGCCGGATCGAAGCTCTCACTGTGTGTAGAGTAAATTATACCTGCACGTTCAAATCCACTTCCTGTTTCCTGAACAGACCAGACATCCTGAACCCAGAGACACTAAATCTGTGCAGAAAGAGACAAAAGACTGGGTACGGTTTCACACGTCCCAATAAAGGCTTTCGGCACACAGCAATTATTTACAGCTACGTTTTTGTCTGCTCACAGCCTCCGCCTCTGCTCGTAAAACAGAAAAGCTCACAGGACATACGATCGGAGCAAATCACCTTTGTGAAACCTCTGGATACTCGTCCGTCAGCAGACAGGAGGAGATCGAGCAGGAGGTCAGCAGAAGTGTGCCAGAGAACACCTGATCTGACGCCGGAGCCAAGATCAAAAGTACACAGACAGAAGTAAGATACACTTCATTTATGTACAATACATATACTGTATGTCTATATGTCTGTTTAAAATATGTAAATAGATTTTGCATAACAGTGTCGAAAATCTGTTTGGTTTCAGGGTTAACGACTACAGAACTGTTAGAAATCGCTCCAAAAATGTCTTAATTACTTGGCAAATTTTAAAACGTTTGCATCATGCTATCTGTTCTTTTTAAGTACAGGTAGTCCTCGACTTACGAAGTAGATCCGTTCCTAGGCGGCGTTGTAAACCGATTTCTGACGTAAGTCGAACATACGTACATACTGCACCATATACATGTAGTACTGTATTACTAAGCACTTAGCCTATCCTAACAAAGTACCCTACATAATTATCAAAAAACACATACGTTTGGGAGCCATAATGAAGGGCAAAAAGAGTTAATGGCCTACTGGGATGCTGGTGACGCCATCGTCCTCGGTCCATTTGCCGTATTCCGTATTCCATTTACGACGTAAAACCGCGTTCACAGTACCGTACAGTATTCCTCCGCCGCTGCACTGCGTACAGTACAATATTTTCCGCCGCTGCTTTACGACGTTTACGACGTAAAACCGCGTTCACAGCAGTGCAGTCGTCCTCCTCTGTTCATCCGCCGTATTCCGTTTACGACGTAAAACCGCGTTGACAGTACAGTGCAGTCGTCCTCCTCTGTCCATCCGCCGTATTCCGTATTTCGTTTACGACGTAAAACCGCGTTCACAGTACAGTACAGTCGTCCTCCTCTGTCCATCCGCCGTATTCCATTTACGACGTAAAACCGCGTTCACAGTACAGTGCAGTATTCCTCCGCCACTGTATCGCGTACAGTACAATACTGTATTCTTCTGCCGTTGCGCAGCTGCATCACAACGTTTATGACGTAAAACTGCGTAACTCGAAATAAGGCTTTTCATAGTAAATGGGAGATGCGTTGTAACCACGAAACGACGTTACTCGAGACCGTCGTAACCCGAGGACTACCTGTATTATAATCAGAATCAGCTTTATTGTTTATTGAACCAAAGCACAACAAAATTACATTTCAGTACAGCCCGTCCAAGTAAAACACAAACAAACAGACATGGGGAGAAGGAGGTGTCTGAGGCTGTGGCCTCATGGGAGGGGCCGCCCTTTTCGTTTAGATAAGAAAAGAGAAAGACGGGGGAAGAGGAGGTGTAAAAAATCATATCTCACACTGTGTCCTAGATGGGACACAGTGTGAAAGTTGGAAAAAAAAGACTCAGCACAGAAATTGCAACATATTGATGACATTATAATACATCAGGTTCAAAGGACAAAGAGGCGCAAGATGGAAAAGCGTCCACCTTCATCGAGAGCAAGCAGGAAAAAGGATCAGAAAAAAAAATCCATAATTTTCATACCAGCTACAAGGTTTTGTCAACATACGGTACTTTAAAAAAATAACACTTACTTCAATTTAAGGTCTTCAGTGGGGTCAGATTCCAGACAATCACTCGTCACATCTTCAAGAGGAAATTCTGTCAGTGGTGCTGGGATTCAGGTCAGATCGCTCACTCTCTGAAAGCTTCATCTATTGCAGTTGAATAAAAGGCTGTTCACAAATATTCTGTGTAATTTAGACTAACAAAGGCACTGACCTTGGGCTTGCATGTCTTTATTTTGCAGAACGTTCCTTCTGTGGATCATGTGTCAGTTTTCGAAGAAGAGGAAGAAAAGAAGAGTGAGAGTGGTAACTGTTCACACATTTCACTGATTTACCTTCAGTTTCTTTAATTTAAAGTCATAGTCAACATCTCTTTAAACATGCAAAGGGAAAGAGAATGAATCCCAAAGTTTTTTCCAAATTAAAGCAATTAAATTGTCCAAAAATGGATTGTTCAGACATTTTGAAGTGTGATTTTGTGGAAATCTTATAAATGATTAACATCTTACCTGTTCAACGATGTTCAGTCAGGTCATCTGGACAGTTTCTATTTTTTGCTGAGATGTTTTGTCCTACATCCAAAGAACTTCTTCAGTCTTCAGTCTGAGGAGCCACCAAAACAAACTGATTCTCACAAACAGCATACTCCATAGTGGACAAAAACCAGTTTGCTGGTGCTAAGATGGCCTCCGGGGCCCGCCCTCTCCCTCGTCAACTCCTCTGAGACAGTCATGCCAAATGGTTCAAAACACCAAAGTTCATGCTCAATAATACAGGTAGAAATCCAACATTTCAGGTCATCTGGACAGCTTCTTTTTTTTTTTTTGCTGAGACGTTTTGTCCTTCATCCAAAGAACTTATTCAATCTGAGGAGCCACCAAAACAAACCAGGCCATCTTAGCACCAGCAAATTGGTTTTGTCCATTATGGAGTATGTTATATGTGTGAATCAGTTTGTTTTGGTGGCTCCTCAGATTTAAGAAGTCCTTTGGATGAAGGACGAAACGTCTCAGAAAAAAAAACTATCCAGATGACTTGACTGAACATCGTTGGATTTTCACCTTGATTATTGAGCATGAACGTTGGTATCTTACCTGTTGTAGACAGCTCTGAACACTTTCAGTTCTGATGGATTAAGGTCCCTGATCTAGTTCCAGTGGGGCAAACCAACTCCAATCTCAAAGACTTTAAAGTCATTCTCGTAAACGCTACTTTAGAAACATTTAAATAGTTGTCATGTTTGCTTTACTTGGTTCATTAGCAAGAATATATTGAAATGAAATTGAAATATATAGGGCAGCACGGTGGCACAACTGGTAGAGCTGCTGCCTCTCAGCGAGAAGGTTGCCGGTTCAAATCCCGGTCCGGGGCCTTTCTGGGTGGAGTTTGCATGTTCTCCCCGTGCATGCGTGGGTTTCCTCCGGGTACTCCGGTTTCCTCCCACAGACCAAAAAACATGCTTGTTAGGCTGATTGGTGACTCTAAATTGACCCTAGGTGTGAGTGTGAGAGTGGATGGTTGTTTGGTGTGAGTGAGACAGGTCCCTCTTGTAAATGAGTCCCTGTGACTCAACGAGGCTAGCCTGTATAAATAAAGGTTGAATGAATGAAATGAATACTATTGCTCATAATACCTCAGGCTGCAATGGAAATGCTAAAGTTCCTGCTGCAATTTGATCTAGCATGAACCCAAAAATTGATATCACTGTAAGCACGTAATACGAAGTACAGGTAGTCCTCGACTTACGCGTCGTCGTAAAACGATTTTC
The DNA here is from genome assembly GCA_038048925.1 of Garcialebias charrua. Taxonomy (NCBI): domain Eukaryota; kingdom Metazoa; phylum Chordata; class Actinopteri; order Cyprinodontiformes; family Rivulidae; genus Garcialebias; species Garcialebias charrua. The sequence goes on along the minus strand of JBBPBX010070688.1, from coordinate 13,351 downwards.
GACATAAGTCGAAATATACGTACATACTGCACCATATTCATGTACAGTACAGTATTACTAAACACACTTAGCCTATCCTAACACAGTACCCTACATAATTATCAAAAACACATACGTTTGGGAGCCAAAATGAAGGGGGAAAAAGAGTTATGGCCTACTGGGATGCTGGTGACGCCGTATTTCTCCGTCCATCGGCCGTATTCTACATTCGTTTACGACGTAAAACCGCCTTCTCGGTCCATCCTCCATATTCTACTTTCGTTTATGACGTAAAACTGCGTTCACAGTACAGTTTTGTTTTGTTTTTTGAATGTCCAGAGGACCAGACTTAGCTTTTTTAGAGAGTACAGTGCAGAATTACTCCGCTGCTACGTTTACGACGTAAAACTGGAAACTGCGTAACTCGGCTTTTCAAAATAATATATATATTTTTTTAATGGGAGATGCGCCGTAACCACGAAACGTCGTAACCCGAGGACTACCTGTAGGTGTAAAGGTTTTGGTAAATTAGAGTTGTTTAAGGTTGAATCTATTATAGTGTTAGCCTCATCTTATAGTCATTAGCTCATCAGTCCCTTTTTCTCCAAACTGAGGCCACCTCGCCATATCTACAACAGATAAGATATTAATTACTCACAAATTTTCCACACATCCCACTTTGAAAGATTTGAACCTTTCTTTTCTTTTTCCCAGTTCTCACTTATTTGTATTTTTTTTCCCTCACTTTTTCAGGAGACAGCGAAGCCCCTGATTCTTCAGAGTCCACTCAAAGCGACGTTATAATCATACCTCCAAAACAAAGAATTAAGAAAGTACAGACAAATTATAAACACATTATGAACGTTGAACTGAAATCCTGATATAATGCTTTTTATTTTTGTTTTTTGGCTTTTTGTTAAAGGGAGACAAGCTGAAAGTTGAGATTCTGTCCCTGACGTTTGAACCGTCGTCTCACGTTGGACCAGTCGGTGCAGCGTGTATACGTCGAATATCGGCTGCTGGGTGTTCCCATGGAGACGACGGAAACACCCATGTCCCTCTGCAAGCCATGGGAAGGAGAGGAGATTCACTACAACTTCACACGAGGTGAGACTCTGGAAATTATGTCGTTGGCAGCACAACGGTTAGCTGGTTAGCTCTGATGCGTAACATGAAGGTTGGGCTGCTTTCAAGCCCAGGCCTCCTGTGCAAAAGAGAGCTGTGGTCTAAATGGGATTTACCTGGTTAAATAAAGATGAATAAAACAACAACAACAATAACAATTGCGTTAATGAAGTGTATTTCATAGATCTTGTCTTGTCCTCCTCAGTGATTTATGTGGACGGCTCCCAGTCAGCTCCACTCAGACAGTATCTTTACACCATGCTGGAGGGGACGGACTCCAACCAGGGCAGGTAGGGTCGTTTACAACCCCGACAACTCATATCATGCAGAATATCTGACTTTATATCTGATTATGTCTCGTTCATAAACTGTGTCTTGGCTCGTTTGCTGGTTCAGGTTAAAGTTCACAGTGGTCAGTGAGCCGATGGACCGCGACAAAGAGTGTGTGGACGTCGGACGCGCTTTCCTGGACCTACAGGAACTGCTGCTAACGGGAAATGATGTCATTGAACAACAAATTGATAGTAGGTGTTGCATTTGGGAACATTTGTGGGGGGAAATCTTTATATCGCGTCTTGTTTTGTGATGTTTTTGCAGCTGCGGCTGAGCGGTTAGCAGTCGTCCTCCATTGGGAGAGTTGGGGGTTCGATTCCACCAGCAGTCACAAGCTGAAGTGTCCCTATAAGACACTGAACCTTTCATTGCCTCCGATGTGTGTCCCATCGGTGTATTAATGTGATAAAGCTCTGATTATTCGATAGAGTGCTGTAGGAATGGGTAAATGATGCACGGCTTGTGTTCCAAAGAACTTTGAGTGTCTTGATAAGATAGAAAGGTATATATAATATATATATAAGTACAGTCCCATTTTATAAAAAATATAAATAATGATTAAGCACCTAGCATCTCATGTAGCGATCTGTCTTACAGTGTTTTCTTCAGATCCGCTGCAAGACAGATCGCTACAAGAGATCCTTCCTGCCCACATCCATCAGCATCCAGAACAACTCTTTAATGAATCCAGGATGATGAGTTACAACAACATTTAATTTCCCTCTGGGATTAGTATTTTTGAATTAAATTGAAATTTTTTGAAGTGATGCATATCGCCAGCCACCTTTCATGCCAAAGTTTCAAACTAACAGTCTTACTATGAAACATGATTGAGTTTTGGCCAGTTTTGGTCAAACTTTGGCAATAATATGTGCAAATGCATGATTATGAGCTTTTATGCTATCTGTTGTGTTTGAAGAATATGTTGGGAATTAATCTCAACTATACCCCACCAAATAGTACCACCATATCTGTAAAACTGAAAGTGTTATACACATTTTTTTGTTGGTTTTCTAAGACTGCTGTGGCAGTCATCTTGAATTGGGGGTGACTGCAAAGTTTTATGGGTTATAAATATACATTAAGTGATCATATTGTTGACTGTTATCAATTATGAGTCTGATATTTGAAAAAAAAAAAGATCTTGCGCAATAGCACTCAGAAAATGTGTTGCGGATGAGTCTCAGCTACTACCACATCAATAGCTCAACATCAGAGATAAAACAACTTGTGTTTGCTGAGGTCAATTGGCTTTGATGGACATCAAAGTTCATTAGACTTTAGATAAATGTTTTACAAAGTTATCTTTTTTTTCCAGTTCTAAGTGTGGACGAGGACAAGGAGGTGATAGGACATCTGAAAGTGTCACTGGAGGCAGCAAAAGCCCTGACTGGGATATACCAGGAGTTTCACCAGAAAGATGGTGGTAACACGGAGGAAGGTACAGAAGAGGAGGAGGAAGAAGAGGAACAAGAGGAACAAGAGAAGCACTGAAAAAAGAAGAAAACAGATCGTATACAATATAAAAGTGCTGGAAATTGCTGATGACACTGTTCTTCATCTTTAAACAAACTGTGTCAATCTACATATTATGAAAAGCCAATAAATAGTTGTTTTAAAAGTAAAATGTGAATTTTTATTATTTTTCTTTTTGTGTACATTGATGTATTAGTTTATCCAAAATTAATCTAATTAGAAATTATTCAAAAGTCTATTATTACCGGGGAGTGGAGGCACTTGACGCCAAGCTTGTGATCAGGACGCCTGTTCTCCTTATAACGAATGTATTTGTATGTTTCTTTTTGAGAAAGGTGACAGCTCTAACACAATGTTGACTTTTTCCTTAATGTTCCACTTAAAATCTGTTCAGTGGGATACTTAAGCAAAAATCACATGACTGTCACCTTTCACACTGGGGGTTGGTAATACAAATAAAAGAAAAACATTTCCCTGGTCCAACTAAAAAGTTTAAATCGTGTCATCTGGACCAGTTTCTTCAAGTGAGAAACGTTTTGTCCCCCATCCAGAGGACTTCCTCAGTCTCAAGTCAACCTCTCACAGGAGGTTGGCTTGAAACACAGCAGCAGTGAAGGCTACCTATGGGACAGATCTTGTTGGCATGCTGTAGCTGAAGTCCTCTGGATGGGGTACGAAAAGTTTTCCACTTAAAGAAACGGTCCATAAGACATGAGTCAACCTTTTGTGTTGATCTGCTTGGATGATTGAGCTCACAACACCTTTTCTTTCCCTAGTCCATTTAAAATGGGCACCTAAGTTGTCCTAACACCACTTTATTGGCATCAAAGTGTTTTTGGGATTTGCAGACAAGGTCACTGACTTATTTCTCTCTTTTTTAAATTTTTATTAATATGAAGCAACAGGGGCAATTCTAGAATCTGCTCCGTAGGGGTGTTGACAATGCGGTGGCCATTGGCGTCAGAAGCATTTGTAATATAACACTCAAGTACTTTAAAGGTGCTATGTGTAACTTTCTGTAGAGCGCAGAACTTAGAAATATTTTCAACAGGCAAAGCATTCTGATCCTTCCCCCTCAGAGAGCCATATATGGCTCTGCTCCCCCTGGCCCTGCTGAAATTCAAATTCAAGCTCTGTTTTTATTGGCTGATTCAAATTCAAGCTCTGTTTTTATTGGCTGGTTACAAACTCTGTTTTTATTGGCTGGTTAACGGCGGGTCACTCTGTGTTTTTAGTGTTTTTATAAATGCTGATAGAGAAGCAAGGGGACTATAGTTTTTTTCAGAGATTACTTTGTCTAACATCAGTCTGTCAGTAGATAGTGACAGAGTGAAGAAATATGTTAAAAATATATTGTTAGAAAAGTTACAGACTGCACTACAAAGTTACATAGTGCAGCTTTAACTGAGACCACTTTCACTGCAGATCCTCCTTTGTTGTGGGGTGGGGTGGGGGGTGGGGGGGCGTCCTTCTGAAATCCAAAATCATCGCCTTTGTCCTCTTCACATTGATGTGGAGGTTGTTCTTCAACCAGAACAGCAGGGGACTCAACACACAGCCCTGAGGGGAACCAGTGCTGACATTTATGATGAGGAGGAGAAGTTGCAAAATCCTATGGAATGATGGTTTGTTTTATTTTATGTGCTGGGTTAAAATGTAAGCACCCCCAAAACGAGGCAAATCGCCACTGTGAAACAATAATAAGGCGCCATTGCCCTCACATACACGGGGTTCACAGAATAGAATAAAATAGAATAGAATTCAACTTTATTGTCATTGCACATGTCACAAGTACAAGTACAAAGCAACAAAATGAAGTCTTTATCCATCAAGAAGTGCTTAGTAAAAAAAAGCGTCGGCCAGTTGTCATGGTTACCAATCTGATGAATTTATGACGTATTCAACGTACCCAGTAAATATCAGCGTTACAGCAACTGAACAATCTTCTGAGTTTAGTTGCACTTCACAGAACAGAAAGATGAGCGCGATGTAAGCCATTCTGTTGGAATATATTTATTTTACAACTCCCACGACACAGCTAAATAAAATATATACGTAAAAACAGGATTTAAAACTGAACTACTTGTTTTGAAACGTTCTCTCAGAGAGTGCCGAATTTTCCGACACCAAGTAAACGCCTCATAAAATCAACGTCACCTGCATCTTCGTAGCCGCGGAGTTGAGTTTAGCTTTTATCCTGGTTAAACAACGGCCTTTGCAATTTTTAAATTTGTAATATTTTTGCACCCAACAACGAACAAAGAGAAACAATTAACATTATTTTTTTCACTATTTGTTTTTTGGTCGACAAGTTAAAACTTTTAATACGCCTTCCTGAGGCTAGCTAGCAGAAGGCGTTCAAACAAACATTGAAAGTACTAGCTTGAGTTGCAGGCTTAAAGTATAAATTTGGACACTTCTCCTTTCAAGTACAGCAATGGTAAGTTTATTTATCTTAAGCAACCAAAGTTTTAAATTTGACAAATGCAATATTTACCTATACCGACCAAAGTGGGTTTTATCATTTAAAAACTCCAACAATGGTTGACTTGCTGCATGTAATGTGAATTTTGCATTTATTTATGACGACTTACAAAAATTAAAAGCCGACCACTGTATTTTATAGAAAGCTATAAAGACCGTGGACCACCTTCAGGTCTCACAGCTGCTCCATAACAAGTTTGTGTTGGTGTTGGGCGACTCCAGTGAGTGAAGTTCAATTTTACATCTTTGAAACAATAGGATTAAAATTGTGTTTAATCTGGGGTTGTGTGTTGTAATTAAATCTGACTCTTGTATTTCTTCAGTTCAGCGGTCTGTATACAAGGATCTTGTTACGCTGCTACAAAAGGACAAGTACCTCTCCGTAAAACAACTAAAGAGCAAGGTACAAGGATATAACTTTATAAATTTAGACTGATAATTACAGATTCATGAGGGGTTTTTTCTCCAGTTTATCAGGACTAATATCCTGTTGCATGGTCAATAATCCAGGTAGAAAAAACTAACAAAGTTTAGTCAGGTCCTCTGGATGGATGCAAAGAGTAAAATAAAAATAAAAAGTTGTTAAAGTTTTGTCTTTAAAGACTTTGTCAGCCTGAGGAGCTGCAACAAGCTCAGTTTTATAAATGGCAACTTCTCATAGTGGATCAACCAGTTTGTTGTTGACATTCAGCTGTTTGCATGATAAAGGAGGACCATCAGCCTAACGACTGATCGTTAGTGCCCTGATGGCTGCTTGATGTGCAGCGCAAACCCACCCACACCAGTATTTACAGTTTGACTCCCATCCATAGTTGCCAAGTCCGCTTATTATAAGCGGCTTTTGGGCTTGTTTTTGCTGCAGCCGCTCATAGTTTTTGTGAGTTGTGGGTTTTGGGGCTTGTTTTTAATATTAAGTCACTTATTTGGGCTTGTTTTTCTGTCCGAGTGAAAGCAAAAATTAATACGAGTGGTAGGTAGTTTGTCCCTTCACGACCCCCTTCCACGTATGTTACTTGAAGGGTGTTACGTTCAGGTGCGGTTGGACAGGCTGATGTTTATTCAGCGGTAAAAACAATATAAGCGCGCGCAAGTAATGACGAGTAGAGCTTGAGCAGAATACAGACGACTTCTTGTAAGTTTCCTTGCACTGATGAGAAGGATAAAAGATTGGTGTATTTTTGTGTGTGATACACTGTTTCTTACATCTTTATGAAGGTGTATCACAACGAAGGCTGCATTAAGAAATCTAGTAACGCTGGCAGTGAGGTGCGTCATCTGTGGTGCTTCATGCTAATAATAATAATAATAATAATCGTTTTATTTAGAAGCGCCTTTCAGGACACCCAAGGACACTTAACAGAGGTTGTGTAAAAACAAACAAACACAGTTCAAACATCAGCAGGAACAAATTGAAATATAAAATAAATAAAGAATATAAAATACAAAAGAACATATAATGTGCTGTTTATCTGTATATATGAACAAATTGAAATATAAAATAAATAAAGAATATAAAATACAAAAGAACATATAATGTGCTGTTTATCTGTATATATGTTACATGTAAAATCTACATACTCCTGAAGTTATTTTAAGGTTTATTCTTTGTTCTTTATTCTTTGACTAGAGTGACCACGCTAAAATGAGCTCCAATTAACTTTTTTTTAGATTTTTCTACGTGCTTCATTGAGCATGATTCAGGATAGAGATTAAAGAAAGTTTTTTGTTGACTTTGCTGCTTACTATGAGTTTGCTGTTTAATTTTAATTTAATTTTATTATTTGTACGCATCCTTTATGATTCACTGTTGTTGTTGTCCATTGTTGTCATCACTCTTCGTTTAAAATTCAGGTCACTCAGGTAAATGAGTCCCAGAGGCTTAATGGGATTAATTTGTATAAATACCGGTATGCAAAATGTATTTTTATTTTTTAGAGTGGATATGTTCTTCAAAGTGTTTAGCATAATTTTGCTGTTTATATGTAATGCCATACCACTGTTTAAAAACGGCCTTTGTTTTACACAATGGGGTGGGTTGCCAATTGGGCTTGTTTTCGAAAAAACATGATGCTGGTCTTGGGCTTGTTTTCATGGAGCTGGTCGCTTGTTTCTGTCGCGAGATCTGGCAACACTGCTCCCATCACCCCTTGGAGCACAAGTTAAGCCCCCAGTATACTCCTGCGTGCGTACGTACGTACGCAGAGGCACAAGCGTATCCCCGCAGGGCATGTACGCACAAAGCTCAATTTTTACGACCGCGTACACAAACGCGGTGTCGCACAATAAACTGCTCGGCGCCGGACTGTATACAAATATATTAAATTCCCCCTTTTTCATCCCTGATCTGGCCTTTTCTTTTGTTTTGTTTTTTGCCAAAAGGCAGTGATCTCTTCCTCCTCCGTTTACTCCATGACTGAATGATGAGGAATGAACAAATTTGTCACGAGCGAATTAAACTCGGGTCCAGCGTGGCTGCGGGAGGTTCTGGAGATTTCCTGGTGTGCTGGTCTGATGTGTGGGCTGCAGGACCAGTGCTCCCTGTTTTTTGTTGTTGTTTTTTTTTCATAACTTTTTATTAACAACATATAAACACAGAACCCCCCGTGACCCAAAAATGGAAGATGCGGGTAAAAGAAAATTGATGGATGGATAAACACAGAACACCGCTGTGGCTGCCACCTGTCAATCAATTCAGTAGGCGTGTCAGCAAATGACCAATCAGCAACCTCAATTTGTCCCATAGGTAAACGCTTCTTGTGTGTGGATGCTAGAGTATGATGTCTGAACACTCTGCGTACACTCTGCGTACAGTACGCGTGAACGGATGTACTTGGGAGTATACTGGGGGCTTTAGGAGTCATCAAGACTCTGTACCAGGGTTGCCAGATCTCCAGACCGAAAGAAGCGATCAGCTCCTTCAAAACAAGCGCAAACAAGCGACTCGCTGTTTCAAAAAAGGCCCCAAAAAAGCCCAGCTGGCAACCCATCCCATTGTGTAAAAAAAAAGGCAGTTTTAAACAGTATAAACATATTTATTATGGCATTACATATAACCAGCAAAATTATACATTAAAGAACGTATTCAGTCTAAAAAATAAAAATACATTTTGCATTTTTATACAGCTGGTTTGTCATGTGTACAAATTAAAAAATAAAATTAAACTGCAGAGTCAACAAAACAACTTTCTTTATACTGTACTGATGCTCAATGAAGCAGGTAGAAAAAAAACAGCATACAGGCAGGAAAAAATCTTTGATTTCTTAAAACTCTGTTTAAAAGTCTCCCATCTGTGGTCGGATCCAGTCTTGAGTCTTGAAGAGCACGCTCTTTCTCCCAATCTTTATTATATTTTTTCCATATTCACCCCACTTAGAGCTCATATTAGTGTTGTCTTGTCTAGACAAAGAATAAAGAACAGAGACAAAGAATAAAGAACAATGTTGCATTCGCGTGTAGTCGGATGTCCCGTGAAGAAACACGGTTTTTAATTTTAAACACACTTTGAAAGTCATTTTCATTAATTTATCATTTTGTTTGCTAAAAACTAACATAGTTGAATGATACAAGATGTATATGTTGTGTTGATGTCACAATACCTTTAAAATAACTTCAGGAGTTCGGCTCTGTCGCTTGCGCCAACTGCACCTGAACGTAACACATCCGCCTTGACGTAACATACGTGGAAGGGGGCGTGACAAACTACCTACCACTCGCATTGCTGCTCGACTGAAAAACAAGCACAAATAAGCGACTCAATGTCCGCGAGAAGCCCAAAAAACCGCCACAAGCGGCTGACCAAATTTGAAAGCGACTCCAGGAAAAAACAGGCCCAATGCCGCTTGAATAGGGGTGTAACGATACACAAAACTCACGAGACGAGACGAGACGAGAAAATCACAGATCTCGCGAGAACGAGACGAGATTTTAACATTAGTTCAAGAAAACTTCAAAGATCGGTTTTATGCCGCAAAAAGGCTTTTATTCTGTTTTAACATGTATTACAAACCCAACTGATGTCTTCATTTTACTGATTGAATCTCCTTAGACCTTAGAACGTTCAACTTTGTTAAAAAAAATAGATATTCACGCAGGACTTTCCAAAAATTGAACATAAATATCCGCATCAGCGCTGAATCTGCAGCCGTCACTCACCAGTGTTGCCAGATTGGGCGGTTCACCGCGATTTTCCTTCTGACTTTTGCGGGTAAAGAGTGCTTTGGGTGGGTGGGACTCTATCTGGCAACACCGGTCACACCGGTGTTTACACGCGTGTCTTTACATTCGGGGCAGCGTCGGCAGCGCCGGGACCCTCCATCAATGTAGAGGCGTCTGCGGGCGGCACCGGGACCCTCCATCAGTAGTTGGGGCGTCTTCTATAGCAACTTCATCCGGCGAAGCCATGCTGTCCGTGACGCTGACTTGCTAGGGGCTCTGCTAGCGCTAGCATTAGCATCTCGCGAGACAACGTTACCTCTCAACGAGAGATATCGCGGGAGTTTAATATCGCGAGATCTCGTACAACGAGATCTCGTTACATGCCTACGCTTGAAATAAGCGGACTTGGCAATGCTCTGTACCAGAGTGATCAGTGTCCCCACTAACTCAGGAGCCAGACAAAACAATGGTTTGAGAGAGGAGTAAAGGAGGCCATCTTTATGAAAAGAAACCATCCATCATCAAACAGGGTGGAGGCCTCCGGGTTCAACTGTTTGCTGTTATTGCTAGTATCACTCAGCCCTCTGTGAATAGCAAACAACCATCAGGGCACTATACATACAAACCGGATTCCAAAAAAGTTGGGACAATAAACAAATTGTGAATAAAAACTGAATGCAATGATGTGGATATGGCAAATGTCAATATTTTATTTGTAATAGAACATAGATGACATGGGAACTATGTATTGATCGGTCGTTAGGCTGATGGTCCTCTTTTGTCGTTTGAGCAGCTAGTTTTGAATGTCAACAACAAACTGGTTGATCCACTATGAGAAGGTGCTATTTATTGACCGAGACTGAGCTTGCTACAGCTCCTCAGACTGAAGAAGTCTTTAGGATAAAAGATGAAATGTTTCAACAATTTTATATTTAAATTTTTTTTTTTTTACTGTTTGCATCGGTCCTACTTGACTTAACTGTTAGTAGGGGTACACTGATAAATCGGCTGGTCGATTTATTGGCCCCGATTTCCTTAATTTTGGGAAATTGGCCAATACTTGCATGAGAAACTGATTTTACCGATTTAAAAAAAATGTATTAATTTGTTTTAACAACAATTGTCTGAACTTCATTTATATTTCAGAGCACTAACAGTTTAAACAAGTTTGTATTATTTCTAGTATATTATTCAACGGTATGTTTTTCAATAAAATATGATTGGAAAATTGAAGGTGCATTGTGACCTTATAACACCTGACGGTGTCGTTTAAAAACAAAATCGGTATCGACCAAAATCAGAATCGGCTGGTCAGACTTTAAAAAAATCTGTGATCGGCCTGAAAACTGCAATTGGTGCACCCCTATTAGATATCAGGACTAATGTCATTTTTATACGTTAATGGTTAATGTTTTTTTTGCCTTTGAACATAAATAATGAATAAAATCTTATTCCTTTAGGGCGAGATGAGCTTTGAGCAGGACTGCCTGGTGGAAGGTGGTTGTTTGAGTACAATGACCAATGGGACTGGGTACAGAGAGGTCCGGCAGTTTCAGTCTGATCACCACCTGGTCCGCTTTTACTTTGTGACGCGTGTCTTCTCCAAGTACATGCAGAACATCATGGACGACATCCGCCACGGCTTGAAACCCGATGTAGTCATCGTCAACTCCTGCGTCTGGGATATTTCAAGGTGGGTTTCATTCATCCTCTTTCTGAGGGGGAGCTGGTCACCCTTGGTTTTTAGGACTCGGGTCGCTGTGGTTTTTACATCTGAGGTCGGAGCTGGATCAGTGGAAAAAGTCCCGAATTGGATTTTGGACAGAATTGCCCTCACAGACTGAAGGCTGCAAAAAAATTACAGTGTCTGCCTGATGTGAAAATATTTTGTGAATTCTTATCTGACTCCCTTGGAAACAGCCTTGGACAAGCTGGATATCTAAATTCTCCTGAAGTGCTTACTGTGGAAAACACAGCTGTCTCTGTCTTGTCTGCTTACCCCCCCCTACCCCGGAGAACTTTTCTATGACCGTTAACGGAGTCCCGGAATGTGTCATGGACAGAAACCTCCCTGCCTCGGCCCATCTCTCTCAACATGCAATATGTTACTGTAACTAAATGTGCTTAAGATATGGTTTTTACTGGATCATGCGGTGTCTTGCAGACAAAACGTGATTCATTTTTTTTAATATCAACGCTGTAACCCCCATGGTTTCTTACCCTATTTTCCCACCTTTGACCTTCATCTGGTGACGGATGAGAGCGGCCGCGCTAATGAACATGTCATGTTTTGATAAGCAGCAGCTTTTTGCACTCAACTCTCTCTGGATGACTGTAATTACATATTTACGCTGTATCGGTGGAAATTGATGCAATGTTAATAAACCTATCTTGTATCTTGTATCTTGTATCTTGTATTAGACAGTTGGGCAGGGTGTCATTAAGGCCACAGCATTCAATGGCAATCATTTATTACACGTCTGTAGTCTTAAACGCATTAAGTCGTTACGTGTGTTTAGCCAAATTTAAGGCCTTAAATCTCTGCAGCATTAAATCTTTTTAATTTGTTTTCAAGAAATATTTGTGATTTTTGAAACTGCTCATTTATCAGGTGATATATTATGTTAGTGCTACATTAGAGTAACACACAAAACCATTAATAGTTTCTGGCCGGTCATTTGTCAGAAAGTTGCATGTCGGAGGGCAAACAGGACAACTGAAGGAGCAGAAAGAAATTGGGTTGACACAAACTCCAGCTAAGTGGTTGGAAAACGAGAATTTAAAACATGGCTGCAGCCCACCAATGGACAGAATGGGGAAGGATTTTGCAGCCTTTGAAAAATTAAATTAAAAAGCAAAAACAGTTGAAGGAACCGTATTTTCCGCCGTACACGTCGCACCGCCGTACACGTCGCATCAGTCCAATTATGTCCAATAAAGTGGAAAAATCCATAAACATGTCGCACCGCCATATACGTCGCATCTATTATGCATCACCGCTGACGTGTCACATATGTTGCGCGTCACTGCTGACAACTCGGAAATGTGGGCAGGTGTTTTGCCAAAAATGGATTGGCTGCCAAATGGCCATAGGAGCATGCACGGAAGGACTTTAACAAGATTAAAACTTAAAAACAATTATTTGTTTGCTGCAAATTATAGCAAAGATGTGTCTGAGCTGAACTTTTCCTTTAAAAATGAACGTAATGTTCAAATCAGCAGAATTAAAAAAAAAGAGTTTTGCTATCTCAAGCATGCACCCGCATCTAGTGGAAATGCTGCATGTCTTTAAAGTCCATGACCCACCATGTTTTCAAATTGCCTCACCATTAATATTTAGTAGCGACTTAAATAATAAAAAAGGAGCGTTTTATTGATATTGTAGAGAAATAATGCTAAATGTGTTATTTTATGACTTAAAAGAGATTTTAACGCAGCAGCAGCGGCATAATGTGTTCCTCTCCATATATGGGCATTGACGTCACTGAAGGATCCACCTTGAATGCAGATGGAGTTATAACGAGCGTCATGCATCAACGTAGCTTTCTTATTTCTGACCAGAGTACAGTAGTTGCGAATACAACTAAGAAAATGCCGAACCGTTGTGTTGCCCAGTTCTGCAGCAATACCTTGAAGGATGGCGTTAGTGTTCATTATTTCCCCCAAATAAAAAGGATTCAGAATGCATGGATAAAGTTTGTTCAAGTCAAACGAGCTGACTTCATTGCTCCATCGCGTAGCAGTGTTTTGTGTTCAAAACACTTTAAACCGGAAGACTACAAGTCAGCAATGATGCAG
>JBBPBX010070687.1:0-18522 GCA_038048925.1 Garcialebias charrua | reverse complement strand
TCTCCCGGTCAGGAAGTCTAGCAGCCAGTTACACATTGAGGTGTTCAGCCCCAGACTGTCCAGTTTAAGGATGAGCTGTTGGGGGATGATGGTGTTGAATGCCGAGCTGAAGTCAATGAACAGCATTCTAACATAAGAGTCTTTCGTGTCCAGATGTGTGAGAGCTGTGTGGAGGGCCGAGGAGATGGCATCGTTGGTTGAGCGATTAGACCGATATGCAAATTGGAAGGGATCCAGGGAGGCAGGGAGGACAGATTTGATGTTTTTCATGACTAGCCGTTTGAAGCACTTCATCAGGATGGGGGTGAGTGCTACCGGGCGATAGTCATTGAGGCAGGAGGGCGTTGCCTTCTTTGGGACAAGTATGATGGTTGTGGCTTTGAAACAGGTGGGGACGATGGCCTGACTCAGCGAGATGTTAAAGATGTCTGTGAAGACCGCTGCGAGTTCCCCTGCACAGTCCTTCAGCACATGACCAGGTATGTTGTCAGGACCAGAAGCTTTCCGTGCGTTGATCTTGATGAATGATCGCCTCACGCTGTCTGAGGACAGCGCCAGCACCTGGCCATCAGGAGAGGGGGGAGTTTTTGTGCAGGTGTGCTGTTACATGCCTCAAACCGAGCAAAGAAGTCATTCAGTTCATTCAGCGTGGAGGTTGTGCTGTCACAGGTCTGGGGGGATGGTTTGTAGTTAGTGATGGTCTGTATTCCCTGCCACAGACTCCGTGTGTCCTTGCTGTCCTTGAAGCGGTGAGCTATTTTCCTGGAATACTGCTTCTTGGCCTTTCTGATGCCCCGGGCCAGGTTGTTTCTGGCTGTCCTCAGGCCCACCTGATCTCCCGCTGTGAAGGCAGCATTCCTGGCTCTCAGGAGTCTGTAAACCTCTGCTGTCAGCCATGGCTTCTGATTTGCCCGAACAGTGATGGTCTTGATGTTGGTAACATCATCAATGCATTTTGTGATGTATGAGCATACAGTGTCTGAGTACTCCTGGAGACATGTGTTGTTGTTTGTGGTAGCAGCTTCCTTGAACATGCTCCAATCTGTGGTGTCAAAACAGTTCTGGAGTGCGAGGCACTCCAGGACTGTTTTGACACCACAGATTGGAGCATGTTCAAGGAAGCTGCTACCAGGGATGATACCAGCTATCAGGGATGAAGAAGGGATTTAATACATTTGTGTCACATACAAAACAGTCCGGCGCCGGGCAGTTTATTGTGAGACAACGCGTTTGCGTACGCAGTTGTAAAATTTGAGCTAGGCGCGTTCGCGCCAGCGTTCAAAGGCTTGTGCCGCTGCGTTCGAGCGGCGTCGAGCGGCGTTCGGCCAAACGCAGAGCTACACTGGGGCCTTTATACATTTTCTACAGTAAAGTAACATGGTCATCAAATTTGTTTTTACTAAAATGGTTAAAATAAAACTGGACTCTGAGCCTGTCTTAAATCAAAATGCACATTTTTTGGGTGATAATACATCAATACGAAGACAAGTCAGAATGTGTTGAACATTTTATTTTCTTACTAGATTTGGTTTATACAACCAGTTTACATTGGTGCTAGTCACAGTGCCAAGTCACAACAGAAGTCATCTCAGGGCACTGAACAGAAACAATCAAATATAAAAATAATAAGTTAACAGAAACTGTCATATAAAAATAATAAGTTAACAAACTTTCATATAAAAATAATAAGTTAACACTTTTTATCTGAGGAGACTGCTTTGAGTTTTTTTTTTTTAGAATATTTTATTTATAATTTTTCAATAATGACATCACAAAAATCACAATAAGACACAATTCAAACAACAAACTTTCTTAACGTAAAATACACTCACAACAATATAACACAACAACCAAATAACAAGAGGGGCTGAGAGGGGGTGGGTAAGATGAGGGAAGAATATAATCCATAAGGATAGATTAAAATATACATGAATCAGGAATATATCCAAAAGACAGATGTTATCTGATTCGCTTGTCGAGTCCATCTCGATAACATAACGGTCAGTCAATCCATTGTGCTGGTAGATTTTGCATATACCTCAAAAATGGTTGCCATATTTTATTAAAAGTCCCACCTCTACCTTGCATCCAGTAGGTTATTTTTTCAAGTGTCACACAGCTATTAATCTCTCCCAACCACATTTTAATTGGGATGGCGGCATCCGATTTCCATTTTATTGTAATACATTTCTTAGCAATTGCCAAAAGGACCTCTGTAAGTTTCTTATCATAGACCGTCTTTAAATTTGAATTTGTAAAGTTCCCCAATAAACAAATCTCCGGGTCTATTGGAATCACGGTGCCATGGATGTCTGATAATGTTTCACAAACCCCTTTCCAAAAATCCTGCAATTTAGAGCACTGCCAGGTGGCATGGAGGAACGTTCCTTCCTCCAAGCCACATCTAAAACAAAGATTAGATATACTTGAATTATATCTATGTAATTTTTGTGGGGTGATATATAACTGATGTAAAAAATTGAATTGTACTAGTCTAAATCGAGCATTCAAAGTAGAGGTGAGACCCCCCCTGCACAAATCATTCCATAACTGCATCTCAATAGATATACCCAAATCCTTTTCCCATTTAATTCTGGAAGCATCCACACCAGATATAGTTAAAGTTGACATAAGTACTGTATACACCCTTGAAATTATTTTACTTAATGGCTGATTAGCATAACACATTTCCTCAACCGGAGACATACACGGTAACTTCCAACTTCCTTTCTGATCAGTTCTTATAAAGTCACGAATTTGGAGATAGCCAAGGAAATCATTATTCGTCAATTTAAACGTATCTTTTAACTGTTGAAATGACATGAATACCCCCTTTTCATAACAGTGCTCCAGTTGACAGATACCCTTTTCCTGCCAGGATCTAAAGGTACCAGATTGGAGAATCTTCGGTAGTAATCCATTTCCCCATAATGGGGATTTAGGGGAAAGAGAACCCTTTAGCCCAAACAGTTCACGTATTTTAATCCAAATTTGGATTGACTGAATTATTAATGGATTGTCAGTTTCATTCTTAATAGTTTTATTATCCCACTTATAAAGCAAATTTAATGGCACCTCCTCTTTTATCTCTGTTGTCTCAATTTTGAGCCACGACGGAGGAGTCTGCACTTCAAACATCTGTGCCAAGAACCTAAACTGAGCTGCATAATAATAGATTTGAAAATTAGGGAGCTTAAGACCTCCATCCTCATACTGCAGCGATAATTTATCCATGCTAAATCTTGGTGATTTACCGTGCCAAATAAACTTCCTAAGTATTTTCTTAAGAGATATAAAGAATGCGTTTGGAATGTGAACTGGGAGTGATTGAAACACATATAGAAACCTAGGGAGGATATTCATCTTAATTACATTAATTCTACCAAATAATGTGAGAGGTAAGTCCATCCATTTTCCTAAATCCTCAGTCACCTTCTGAAGAAGACTAGGTAAATTTTATTTAAAGACATTTTTGAGGTTACTATCTACATACGTATATTCCTAAATATTTGAAGCCCTCAGGAGACCATTTGAAATTAGACACATTTTTAACTTTATTATGGTCAAATACGGAAATCGGTAAAACCTCACTCTTTTCCAAATTAACCTTATATCCCGATATTGAACTATATCTACCCAATAAGTCCTGAAGATGACAGAGAGAATATTCTGGATTAGTTAAAAATAAAATGATATCGTCTGCAAAAAGCGAAATCTTATGTATGTCCGTACCTATCTCAAACCCGCTAATATTAGAGTTTTTCCTAATGGCCTCAGCCAAGGGTTCAATAGCGAGCACAAATAGGGCAGGGCTAACTGGATCTCCCTGTCTGTTGCCCCTATACAACCTAAATGAGTCAGAGGTGATCCCATTGGTCACAACTCTAGCTTGTGGGGATCTGTACAGAGATTGTATCAAATTAACAAACCCGTCTCCAAAACCGAACTTCCTAAGGACCGAAAAAAGGTATTGCCATTCAACCATATCGAAAGCCTTTTCGGCATCAAGTGACACGGCTACACTCGGTATCTTTTTTTTATTAGCAATATGAATTATATCAAGCAATCGTCTCAAATTATCAGTGGAGAATCTATTTATAATAAACCCTGTTTGATCGGGGTTGATCAGTAAGGGTAAATACCTTTCCAATCTCTTTGCTATCATTTTTGTAACTAATTTATAATCTGTATTAAGGAGTGAAATTGGTCTATAGGAAGAACATTTTAGAGGATTTTTTCCTTTTTTATGAATGACCGTTATAACTGCCTGGGCAAAGGAATCCGGAAAACCCCGCTCTCTTCTACCTTGCTCAAGAACATCCATCAAAATTGGCACCAGAAGATCTTGAAACTCTTTATAAAACTCAGATGGGAAACCATCCTCCCCGGGAGATTTATTTCCCGGGAGTGATTTAAGAACCTCAAGTATCTCTGATCTATGAAAGGGTTTATCCAAATTATCCCTGCCCTCCTCTGATAAACGCGGCAATTCAATGGAGGATAAAAATGACTCAATTTCACCAGAATCCCCCTGAGATTGAGATGTATAAAGGTCTGAATAGTACCTTTTAAAGGACTCATTAATTTCTCCAGGATTATATGTTATTACATTTTGGGGGTTTTCAATAGCGTTAATTGTTCGTTTATTTTCCTCAGTTTTAAGTTGCCATGCCAATACTTTCTGAGCCTTTTCTCCAAATTCATAAAATTGTTGCTTACACCTGATTATTGCTCTCTCTGCTTGATATGTATTCCTATTGTTGTATTTTAGTTTCAGATTCACCAGTTCTCTGTACCTGTCTTTTGTTGGGGCAATTTGATAGGTTTTCTCAAGGTCAGAAATTTGTCTTTCCAAAGTGTTAAGCTCAGAGTTATATTTCTTCTTCACTCCCTTAGTATATGATATAATTTGGCCCCTCAGATAAGCTTTTAAAGTGTCCCAAAAAATAAATATATTTGGAGCAGATGGCCTATTTGTTAAAATAAAAAAATTAATTTGTTCCCTTATGAAAGTACAGAATTCAGGTTGTTTTAAGAGGGTGAGATTAAGTCTCCACCTGTACCTTACTTCTACTTTATCAGGCACAGACACCGACATCACCAACGGCGAGTGATCACTAAGTAACCTTGGAAGATATTCACTATCCATCACTTGATGAAATATCCGACCAGAGATCAAAAAGTTATCTATTCTAGTATGGGTATTATGTGGGTGTGAATAAAATGAATAATCTCTAACCTGTGGATGCATCCGTCTCCAAACATCTGTCAATTGTAAATCTTCCATAAATGAAGATGTTATTTTAGCTGATTTAGTGAGGGGACAAGGTCTAACAGAAGATCTGTCAAGTACCGTATCTAAACAGAAGTTGAAGTCCCCTCCTACCACTAGAAACCCTGGTGCTTGTGAGACCTGGAGAAAAACATCCTGCATGAATAAACTATCATCATAATTAGGAGCATATATGTTCATAAATGTCCAAAATTCTGAATACATTTGCCCTTGCACCATAATGTATCTACCCGATGGGTCTGATATAGTTTTATTGACAACAAAAGGTAAGTTTTTATGCAATAAAATTGCTGTTCCTCTTGATTTGGAGCTAAATGAAGAGAAAAAAACTTGACCCACCCAATCTCTTTTAAGCTTTTTATGCTCCTTGTCAGACAAATGTGTTTCTTGTAAATAAACAATATCTGGTTTTAATTTCTTCAGGTAAGTATATACTCTTTTTCTTTTTATAGGGCTATTCAATCCTTTAACATTAAATGTTACAAATTTCAATGGACTTACAGACATTGGCTATGATAAAAAATCAACCAGCCGATTCTTTCTCTAAATGACCGAACCAGGCCCAAGTGAGCAAATCCTACTCCATCCCGTCTCTCAGAATTTAGGGAAGGCAGGGGGTGGGGGCAGGAACACAGGAAAACACAAAATAAAAAGACAATACAGTTTTAACATTGAACACTCTTCTCGATTGCCACCTCAACATCCTGGCAACCAAACCTAAACCTAACCTAATGACTCAAAGATGCTCACCTCTCCTTTCTAAACTAAGCTAACCTGTGAGCTCTCATAACAAAAAATAAAAACAAACGCTGTCGTATTTCCCTTGGAATATACATCTTAACCGTCATAGAGGCATCCTTGGCCCCCCAGATGTATGGGCAATTATACATTATAATAAAAATAAAAATAAAAGACTGGCAAACCAATAAATTTTAAGCAATATTCTAAACTTTCAAAAGAGTAACACATAATAAAAGAATATGCCTTGAGTACTGGTATTCACTAAACCCCTAGTACTAAAATAAAATAAATAAATAAAAAATAGAAAAGACCGATAGTTCATAATAATAAAGCATATAATTAGAGGGAACAAGTTAGATCACTTTATCACCACTTAGCCAGTAACCATCAAGGGTCCAGTTCACTGACTCTGGTGTAAGACATGATGCAGTCATCGATTCTCAAGTGAACATGCAGTCACTGATTTTGGTGTAAACATGATGCAGTCATTTATTCTGAAGTAAACATGCAGTCACACACCTGAACCCTTCGTTCTGCTCCAGATTCTGACTCGTTGAAGATAATCAGTGATCACTGGTCGCTGACATCTGCTGCTCCCGTTGCTCCAGGTTGTTGATAAATTTAAAGGCTTCCTCTGCTGAGTCAAAAAAGCGGGGTCCTCCAACTTCAGGTTGGACCTTCAGGCGTGCAGGATAGATGAGGTAGCAGGGAATGTTTTTAGCTTTGATTGCTAGCAGCGCGGGGACGAGCTGTTTCCTGCATCTGGCTAGTTCTGGGCTCATATCAGGGAAAAAGTTAATTCTCATCTTTTCAAAGGTGATATTTCCCCTCTTTTTAGCCAAAATCTTCTCTCCATCCTGAAATCGCAAGAGACGAATCAGGACGGGTCTCGGGGTAGTACGAGATGGCTCACCCGGTCTAGGCCCCATGGTTCTGTGTGCTCCTTCAATCTCCACCTCCAGCCGCTCAGCCGCTGCGTCCTGGCCGCCTGCCCCCAACACCTCCGGTATCCAGGTTGTGAAAAATTTCACAGGGTCGGTCCCCTCAGCACCTTCTTTTAATCCCAACACTCGAATATTATTTCTCCTGCTATAATTTTCAAGCTGGTCGATTTTCTTTTTAAGGTACTCGTTGTCACCTTTCAGCTGCTTCGTCTGCTGTTTCAGCTCAGTTACAGCGTCCTCAGTTTCACCAATTCGGGTCTCAGCTTCTGCTACCCTCGTTAGCACTTTGTCCAACGTAACTTTCACTCCGTTGATGGAAGTCTGGAGCTGTGCTGAACTCAGGTCAATTTTCTCCGAAAGGCTCTTATTTAACTCACGTATTTCTTTCAGTACGCTTGGAAGTCCTTCCCCGAGTTGGGTGTCTCCCTCTTGGTCCGGAGTTAAACTCTTGTCCCGAGCCTCCATGTCTGTGTCGCTTTGGCTAGAGTTAGCCTTAGCCGCCCCTTCTCTGGCAACAACAGTTTTTTCGTCCTTCTTATCTTTCTTTCGGTCTTTGCTTCGGTCTTTGCTTCGAAGCCGTGAATCCATTCCACACTCCTCTACTATTAGACTTTGTTAGCCCAGTCCATAAATTAGTTTAGCGTTGTTTTTTTGTATCATATTAGCGGATAAGCAAGAGAGCACAGGAGTGACACGTCTGCTCTGCTACCGCCGCATCCCGGAAGTCGACTGCTTTGACTTTAAAGCTCCCCTGACATCATCTTTGAACTTTCCATAAAATGGCACAACATATATATATTTTAAGATTGAACTCTGATCGTTTTTGCTAAAACAATGTTAAATGAATGAAAATTCCTCTCAAAAATAGTTTAAAATTAGCGCCGTTTTTTTACATGGTAAATCCGGATTTTCCCGTCGCGTGATTGTGACGTCAGATGTAGACTCGGCTCGAACGCGCACATTGAATACAATGGAGGAAGATACAAACGCATCCGTCCAATTTAGCCATTTAAAACTTTAGATTTTAGCGGTTTGTCTTCAGAGAAGCCAAAGTTATTTCGAGTGATCAACCAGAAACAGCAGGTTATAATTTTTTTTCTCCTGATGCTGTTTTTTGTAGACTTTTCACTTCAGGAATTGAGCAGGTGTGTGAGCTGCAGGTTGACGAGGCAGAAGGAATTCTACAACATCTAAATCGTTTCCATAGCACTGAAATGGTAATATATTAGTTAATGTTTTTAATAATTATTCAACATTAATTTATAGTTTAAAAAATTAGTCCCTTTTAAAATATCTGTTAAATATTTTAATGTTTATTCTAACATACGTTCTGAAAAACATCATTCATATTTCCAGTTGAAATTTGCATGTTTACATGCACTAAATCAGTGTTTTTCAACCAGTGTGCCGCGGAACACCAGTGTGCCGTGAGAGATCGTCTGGTGTGCCGTGAAAAATTAGTAAATTATGAAATTTTTATTAACTGGTGTAATTTCCTTACCGCGCGATAGGTGGCAGTATAGAGCATAGCGTCGCACATTAAAACAAGAGAAGTAGCGGTGCATGAACGTGACGTGAGCAGTGAGCAAAACAAACCAACAGCGAGGATCTTCTCAAACAAACAGCGATGGAAAACTTTTTCAAAAGAAAAAATACTAAATCCGGTCTGGTCCCTGGACAAAATTCGGACCCAGATGAAGGCCCAAGTGGAAATCAGAAGAAGGCAGAAACTGTGAACGTGAGACTGTACAGTAAGGCTTACATCTCTTTTGGATTTACTTTTAGCTATTTTGACATTGCTCCCATTTTCCACAACATATCTGTGCAAAGTGAGCTTCTCCAGCCTAACTGCCATGAAAACTAAAAGCAGAGAGAGACTGAAAGCTGTTGAGGAAGAGCTTTGTGTGTGTTTTTCTTCAATTCCTGCCAGAATATCAGCTTTGTGTTCATCCAAACAGGCACAGGTTTCACACTAAGTGAGTAAAATGTAGAGAGAATGGTAGCACTGTTCAGGTGTATTTGAAGGCATGTTAAGTGCAATTTCATCCTCTTTAATTTTAAGACCACATTGGTGTGGCACTGTTCAGGTGTATTTGAAGGCATGTTAAGTGCAGTTTCATCCTCTTTAATTTTAAGACCACATTGGTGTGGCACTGTTCAGGTGTATTTGAAGGCATGTTAAGTGCAGTTTCATCCTCTTTAATTTTAAGACCACATTGGTGTGGCACTGTTCAGGTGTATTTGAAGGCATGTTAAGTGTAATTTCATCCTCTTTAATTTTAAGACCACATTGGTGTGGCACTGTTCAGGTGTATTTGAAGGCATGTTAAGTGTAATTTCATCCTCTTTAATTTTAAGACCACATTGGTGTGGCACTGTTCAGGTATTTTGAAGGCATGTTAAGTGCAATTTCATGTTAAGTGCACTTTGAAATAAGAAATATAAAACATGATAAAAATACATTTTTGTGTTCATTTCATTCCTATTCAAGACACTTTGATAAGAATGACTATATATTTATGTCCGATCTAAAAAAGCTAAGTCTGGTCCTTTGGACATTCAAAAAATAAAACAAAACAAATGGTAAATGGTAAATGGAGCTTATTTATATAGCGCTTTCCAGCCCTCTGTGAGGAGCCCCAAAGCGCTTTACAATACCAGCCATCCACCCATTCATTCAGACATTCATACACCGGTAGTGGTAATGTAGGCGGATACAGTGTATCTATGTTTACAATTTTGGTTGGTGGTGTACCTCGGGATTTTTTCAATGAAAACACTGTGCCTTGGCTCAAAAAAGGTTGAAAAACACTGCACTAAATGTTCACTAAAAATAAAATGTTTATATGTCAATCATTAAATTTAAAATTAAATTTATATCAAATACCGTCAAAAAACATAAATTTCCATAGCTGTTTTAATAAAAATTTCCATAGCTGTTTTAATAAAAATATCAGTTTGTGTTTTCAGGTTTCCAGGTCTCCAGTCCATCACAGAGACACCTGGACAGGTCTCCAGTCCATCACAGGGACACCTGGACAGGTCTCCAGTCCATCACAGGGACACCTGGACAGGTCTCCAGTCCATCACAGGGACACCTGGACAGGTCTCCAGTCCATCACAGGGACACCTGGACAGGTCTCCAGTCCATCACAGGGACACCTGGACAGGTCTCCAGTCCATCACAGGCACACCTGGACAGGTCTCCAGTCAAGACATCTCAGCTGCATTTTTTTGACCAAACAGGACGGTTTAAATCAAACGGATTCATAAAGATGCATCTAAAAAAAAAATTTTTTTTTATAAATGTAAATTTACAACAAAATAAAAAAATCTTGATGGATAAAAATACACAAATAAAAACTAGTTAAAAATATACAAGCATTAATTTTGGCACCATATGCAGATTCTATAAGATTTCATCAAAAACAAACCTTTAACAATTTTAATAAAAAGTGAACAAGTCAAAAGGATGCTGGTTTACTTTTTTCCTAAACATGTCACCATAAAACATTTTTTAGTTTGTAGCCTTAAAAAAGACAACACTCAAATGAAGCATCACAAAATGTTTATTCTCATAGTTTGAATTAGCTTGTTTTCACTTTAACAGCAGGGTCGTGTTCTCCCTCTTCGTTTCTGTTGTTTTAGTTCTCCATGGGCAAGAAGAGTTGAACAAAGAGACGTGTCAGCGGATTCAGATGACGTGTAGGGAGATTTGATCACATCATCCAACAGCTTAAACAGAAAAGCGGGGCTTTGTTATATATGTACCAGTAATAAAGTATTTACCGTATTTTCTGGTGTATAGGTCGCACCTGTGTATAGGTCGCAGTGTCTAATATTTATCAATAAACTGGAAAAATCCGTAAATAGGTCGCACCGGTGTATAGGTCGCACCGGTGTATAGGTCGCACCTAGGTCGCACCTACATTTGTTAGCTGCCATTTTTGTAAGACTGTGTCTCACTTTAATTTTTGTCAATAAATTATTACAAATCAGCTTATTTCAAAATGTAAATACCACCAACATCATTAAAATTAAACTACAGACTCCTAAAAAAATGTTTGTTGGCTGCCTTTTTTGTAAAACTGTGTCTCACTTTGATATTTGTTAATAAATTATTACAAATCAGCTTATTTCAAAATGTAAATACCACCAACATCATTAAAATTAAACTACAGACTCCTAAAAAATGTTTGTTGGCTGCCTTTTTTGTAAGACTGTGTCTCACTTTAATTTTTGTTAATAAATGACAAATCAGTTGCAGCTGAAGGTGATCTGCTCAGAGTTGCAGCTGCTGTGGAAACCAGTGCAGGATAGCTGCAGCAATTTTATTATATTTTACTAGATTTTATCACTTGTTTTATTTTATTTATTTTTTAAGCAAGCCTAATCTGCATCCACATGATTTTATCTTTGATCTTAGTCGATATTATTATTGATTTTATTTGATTTTATCACTTGTTTCATTTTGATCTTTGCTTTGTTACACTTTGTAGCACTTTGAGATTTTTATTAATGAAAAGTGCATTATAAATGGAATTCATTATTATTATTATTATTATCTGGAGGTGGAGCTGACTGTGAGCTGAAATATGCAGCATCTGGAGGTGCAGCTGATTGAAATGCACTTTGACAGTTACAGCTACACCCAAATAAATCTGTAAATAAAGCAGAATACTGGTACAGGCCTCTTTAGCGATCATAGCGGCCGAAACTGGTACTGCACTTGCACTGCCCCCTGGTGGCCGAAACTGGTACTGCACCATTTTATGCAACAGGGAAAAAGGGCCATAACTCAGCCAAAAATTGGTCTAAAAATATGAAAAAAAATCCATAAATAGGTCGCACTGGTGTATAGGTCGCAGGCCTTGAAAAAACCATAAAAAGGTGCGACCTATACACCGGAAAATACAGTATATGATTTTTTAAAAAAAATTGGGGTGAATATCATTTATTGTTTGAATTGACAGGTTTCCAGTCCATCACAGGGACACCTGGACAGGTATATAGTCAAGACATCTCAGCTGCATTTTTTGGACCAAACAGGACGGATGAAATCAAACGGATTCAAACATCTAAAAGTGTTTTTGTTTAAAATAAATGTAAATTTACAACAAAATAAAAAAATCTTGATGGATAAAAATACACAAATAAAAACTAGTTAAAAATTTCAGAACGTATGTTAGAATAAACATTAAAATATTTAACAGATATTTTAAAAGGGACTAATTTTTTAAACTATAAATTAATGTTGAATAATTATTAGAAACATTAACTAATATATTACCATTTCAGTGCTGTGGAAACGATTTAGATGTTGTAGAATTCCTTCTGCCTCGTCAACCTGCAGCTCACACAGCTGCTCACTTCCTGAAGTGAAAAGTCTACAAAAAACAGCATCAGGAGAAAAAAAATTATAACCTGCTGTTTCTGGTTGATCACTCGAAATAACTTTGGCTTCTCTGAAGACAAACCGCTAAAATCTAAAGTTTTAAATGGCTAAATTGGACGGATGCATTTGTATCTTCCTCCATTGTATTCAATGTGCGCGTTCGAGCCGAGTCTACATCTGACGTCACAATCACGCGACGGGAAAATCCAGATTTACCATGTAAAAAAAGGGCGCTAATTTTAAACTATTTTTGAGAGGAATTTTCATTCATTTAACATTGTTTTAGCAAAAAACGATCAGAGTTCAATCTTAAAATATATATATATGTTGTGCCATTTTATGGAAAGTTCAAAGATGATGTCAGGGGAGCTTTAACTCCATCATGTTATAAATGAGCTTCAGTGGTTAGGCAGAGTTCTTTCAGGATGAAATAATTTGAACTTCTATTTGAATTTGAATTCTATGAACTTTTTTCTTTTTCTTAAATTTACTATGAATTTCTCACAGGGCTATTTTCAACCAGTATATAAATACTGTATCAAACTTTTGAACTTCAATATGTTATGAATTTTCTTACCGCAGGGGTACACGTTTACAAGAGAGCTTTATGCGCATGGAAACATTTCCACATGTCCAGTGTCTGATGCTGCAGTCACTGAGCTCTCATTGATGAGCTAACCTGCTACAGAATATCAAACAAAATTATTATTATTATTATAAAAAAGAGCAACTTGTACAATCCAGTCCAGGTTAGCAGCAGATACAGTATAGAATCAGAAATGGTTCTTGTTGAGGAAAATGATCATATCTGCTTCTCAGGCAGTATGTATGAGTGTTCTGGACAAATAGTGTCTCCTGCAGTGGACAACATGTTTGCTGGGTGTGGGAGAAGCGTGAACATAAATATGAGAATGCAAGATCTGACAGCAATGGATAAATCTTGTGTTGGTTCCACCACATGCAGCAGGGTCCTCAGACAGAACGGCTGGTGGAATGTCCTGGTACATCTGCAGTCCTCTCTTCATGGACATGGAGCTGTGACATTATGTTTTGTGAGTCTTCCTCAGCCAAAAGCTCCTCCAGTGGAGACTTTCTGGACAGACTGCAGGGAGGTGGTTCCTAAACAAACAACAGGTTCATCAGTATTATCAGTAAAAAGAGATTATTAAATCATTATTAAGATTGAGAATGTATATAATTTCAGCTATCATAGACTTACACTCTCCTCCTCATCCTCAGGCCTTTCTTCAGACTGCATGGTGACCCCATCATATCTACAGTCTTCCTCTGTTGACCACAAAGAATATTACTAGTATTTAGATTTCAGATTTTAATAGCAGAAAGGACAGTTGTGCATGAATGACATTTCACCTGCTCATTCAGCTTTCTCTGGATCTGCTCCCAGACACTGTCATCCATCTTCTGTTTAAAGAGCAGAGCAGCTCTTCTCCACCTTATAACAAGGTGGGATTAATTTATTTGACAAGTGGTCCATGGTAGGTGGTGTGTACTTGGGTTGATGGTTTTCACCATGTCCCTGCAAACATATAAACAAGCATATCCCTGTTACTGTAACGTTAGCTTAGCATGGACAATTATTAGCTCTGTTGTTATTGCCTAACTACCCATATGTTGGTGATTCCACATCTGAAAAGGGGATGCAACCTTTTCACAACATATGCTGTAACTGTTCTGTGTCACTCTTCATTCAGTTGCACTGATGTATTTCTCTTGGACGCTATGGTGAACATCGTGGAACCTGGCTAACATTAGTAGCCATTTCAGGTCGTTTATCTAAGAAAACATACGAGCTAACGTTAGCATCGTGTTTGCATTTGAGCTGACTTACCACATTAAATCGAGTATAACTTGTTAGCTGCCTTAATGTTGGTATGAGACGTAGTTTGTAGTTTTATTTAACTGATCGAGTCGGAGAATGAGGCAGCAAAAACAGTCCAGCGGAGCATTTTTAAGACGGACCACTCTGTTACTTCTCCACCCTCCTTTGCACGATATAAAATTATTGCAAGTGCTGCACTGAGCTGACTGGTCATTTTATTAAAGTTAAGCCACGTTTTAGATGGCAGCTGCTCAAACACTTCTGGTGGATTCTTCTTCGTGTTTTTTTTCTTCTCATTTTTGAGAAATAGCCCCCCCTGGTGGACATTTCGAGAGCAGCCGTTGCTCCTTATTGCTTTAAAGGGGACCAAATGTAGGATATATAATTTTTTGTGGTTTATCTGTGGGCTATCCAGACCATTTTCAGTCAATTTTATACACAAAATAATGCTTAGATAATAAAATATCCCCTTTCTAATTCTGCCAAATTTCACTTCCGTTCTAAACGACCGGTTTATGAATAATGAGGTCTGAAAGCCACGCCCTACAAAGACCTATTTACATTAACTACGCCCTCTGTAACAGCCAGTATCTCTAATATGTTGTTATTTTAAAATTAGCTCTTTTTTATTACTCATTTGACTTACTGTTAGTGCTAGTAGCTTAAGATAACTTACCAAAAGCCCTCTGCGCGCGCCGCCATTTGCAGCTCCTTTTTTTAGCATTAGCCCACCTCCGAGGCTAATGATAGCTTTTCCTCCTCCGAGCGGGCGGTGTTAGCTCCGCTCGTTGCATGCGGCGCTTTTGGGAGCGATCGCTGCTTCAGTCCACACACAAACAAAGTTCACAGAATGTCTCCAGTTAATTTATCCGCATGAGGCAACCTTTGACCGGACCCCCGGACCTCAAAAGTCAGTAGCTCCCAGCAACTCCCGCACGCAGATGGTGTCTTCGCCGGCGGTCTGCAAAACAAAAGGCTTAAAAAAATTTTTTTTTAAAAAGATGCCGCGACCGGGAAGCGATCCCGTGTCCTTCGGGTGACGAGTCCAATTCACTACCTCTAGGCCAACCGGGCAGTTATGCAAAAAGCAGTCTTTCATCGTATAAGAAACAATCACAACCACCTACATTTAGAACGCTGAAGTTTTGATTAGATTTTGATGAAGTGAAAGGTATTCTTAAAATAAATAAGTTGCTAATCTGAAAATATATCGATCAGTGGTGCTTGATGGTACAGACTGTCGCCCCGCGAGAGAGTGTGTGTGTGCACAGTTTTCTGCCGGCTGCGCGTTGGGAGCGATATTACACTAAAAATTGAACTAAAACGTAAAAATAACAATTATAAAGTATTATTATGTCGATGTATATATCTAGTCTCACCCCGATTTCTCCGAAACAAAAGGCTTTAAAAAAAAGGGGGGAAAAAAAAGATGCCGTTGACAGGATGCGATCTCCGCTCTCCTGCGTGGCGCTCAAGTGTCGTAACCGCTCAACCAAACTGACAGTTGTGCAAAAGTAGTCCTTCATCATATAAGAAACAAGTCCAAACCGCGAGAGTGTGTGTGCACAGTTTCAACGAGACAGAGTTCATTCAAACAAGGTAATAAAACATTCTGGTTTTACTCGAGATGTGCTGCATGGCTGGAGCAGGGCAAACCCCTAGCCCCCCGGGGGCTAAATAAATGAATAAATAAATAAATAAATGACCGCCAGGTCAGCTCCTAAACCGCTAGGCAACCGTGACATCTTTTATACTCAAGTGGGTGGAGCATCACCAGGGGTTGCTAGGTGAGGGGCTGGACTCAGGTTTGAGGTGATTGGCTACGGTTTGTGACGTCACAAACCGCAGGAAGTGTGAAACGAAGCGTTTTTAATCACAGACAAATAAATCTACTTAGAGTAAATAAACCACTGGGTGCATTTTTTTGGCACAAGGACTGTTTTTTTATGAAGTAAATACCCAAAGTTGAGTAAAAAAACATTAAAAAGTGAATTTTGCATGTGTGGTCCCCTTTAACTAATTATCATCTGCCCCCAGATGGTGACAGGTAAGAGATTATGTTGTCTGTTAACAAAATATCACTTGAACCAGTGAATGGGTTTGAACGAAACTAAAATTATTGGACGTACGTCTATTAACTATTAAATTCAGCTCGATTCATGTTGGCTGTTACAGCTAAGCAATCTTACCCAGTGTAAAAAAATTTAAAAAAAAAAATAATACAGATGATTTTACAGATTTGAGTCAGAATTTTTATCATAGCTGAGTCATTCTCAACAAACATGACAAAATGTTGCAAGATTATAATGATGGCTAAAAAGCTAACATATGAAATATATCAGCGTTAGATGATAAACACAATCCAGTGTGATGTCACTTTAAAATTTGGGTGGTTTTATATTTTAATAACATTTGTCAAGAGATTTAAATTAATGTTTTTTGAGTCATTCTGTGACTTTATGTTTTAAATTGTCAGCTGAATCCTGATTCCTGCATTTAATGAATAAATCTGAGTTATTTCATAAACCACCAACTGCTAATGAAGGTCAAACACTGTTCAGATGATAAAAATATTCAAAAAGCAGATGTAATAATCCTCCTGCACTAAAAAATATTTGTTTTCACTTGATTAATAACAGATATTTATACTGTATATATAGTCAATTCATTAATTCCAGATAAAAAGATTAACTCTGCAGTCAGAAATGTGTCATTAAAATATAATTAACTTATTTTTTAGCAAAGTTTTAAGTCAAACAAGCAGAATAAAGCAACAATATCTGTGCTCGTTAAGCCCTTTTATCTATGTTGTTGTGTTTTTTTAACAAAGTATTTATTTATTTATTTATTTATTTTTACAAAGAAACTATTTATTATCAGCCACAGTGGATTGGAGCCAAGATGGTGTAGGGAGCCAAGATGGTGTAGTGGCTAAGGCTTATGACTTGGGACCCGAAGGACGCGGGTTCGCGCCCCGGCCACTACACACCTTGGGGTGTCTATGAGTGCACATCTAATTCTCCAGCTCCCCGAGCGCTGACTACAGCTGCTCGCTGCACCACCTGGTGGTGGTTGGGTTAAAGGCAGAAGACCAATTTCATCTGTCAAGTATGGGAAACATACACAGATGACAAAATGTGACAAATTATTAATTAATTATTATTACACTGAACGCAAACATCTTTATAGAGTTTCTTCAACGTGTTGGAAAATGCACAGAGCTGAAGCTTCTCTTCTTCTTCTTCTTGGATTCTGGAGGCACATCTGTGATATGTCAGTTCAGAGAGCCGTGTTTGAAACTACAAAGATGGTGTCTAACAAAGTTAAATTAGGTCATCTGGATGGATTTAAAAAATATATAGTTAAATCGTTTTGTCTTTTATCCAAAAGACTTCTTCAGTTTGAGGAGCTGCACTATACTCAGTCAGTCTTATAAATAGCACCTTCTCACAGTGAATCAACCAGTTTGCTGCTGACAGCCAAAACCAGCTGCTCACATGATCAAGAAGAACCATCAGCCTAACGATGGATCGTTAGCACCCTGATGGTTGTTTGCTCTTCACAGTAGGGCTTTAACAGAGTACCCAAGTAATCAACAGATCGAGTCCTATAACTTCTATCAAGGTCTTTTTGTCGCTCTCGAGTACTTGTAGTGACGTCATCACGTCGCACTGACGTCATGTCACATGTCACATGATCCGCACCGAGCGCGGGGTAGTTAGACGCGACAAAATGGATTCCTCTGTGCGGACGGATGTTATGGAGCAGGCCCAGTCTAGTCAAAAAGGTAAAACAGTTTATAATTTTATAAAATGCTCTACTCATTGAATCAACTTCCTGTTGATTTTCGTTTCTCTGACCACCGTAGATTGTGACAGGAGGGGGCGGTGTTGCATTGCAGGTCACATATAACACGGGGTCCAATGACCGAACCAGCTTCCTCTGACTTGTTTCACAAACAAAAAGCAAAAATTATTAATCTTTAAACCTATTAAAAACCTATAAACACAATAATCTCTAAAAGTAAACCTAATTGCACAGCACTGCAGGCAGATATGCAGTGTGGTCAATGCCCCACTTGTTTTTAAGTTTTGTTTTTGACGCTACTTTCCCTATGGCATTTTAATAAAAATTATAATCATAACTAATAGTTTTGTTTTTCCTGTGACTTATCTGCAGTATGATAAATGATAGGAGCATAATAAATGCTCCCAATGTTTTGTTGGTCTTTTTTTTTTGTAATTAATGACGTTTTTATGCATTTTTATTTATTTATTTATTTTGCATCTTAAGTTCATATGACGTCATC
>JBBPBX010070686.1:6616-18522 GCA_038048925.1 Garcialebias charrua | reverse complement strand
AAAAATGGCTACATCTCTATTGGCACATTACTAGACAGAATACATAGTTTTAATTATGGTTTTGCAGAGCGTAAAAATAAACCAAGTGGGTTAAAAATAGATGATAACAGCAAGCACTTAGGTTTGAATGCAATTCAATCCTTATGTATCCTCCGCAATACTCCACTCATTTTTGGAGACGTAGTTGAGCGTGACAATAGCCACTGGAAACTTGTTCTCATTTTGTTGCAAATTGTTGACATTGTGTTTTCCCCAGTCCTTACTGATGGTATGCTATGTTACCTGAAACATCTGATCTGTGATCACCATAACATGTTTAAGAATTTGTTCCCTGATAAAAATTTAATTCCTAAACACCACCTAATGATTCACTATCCAAGCTGTATCAAGAAAATTGGCCCTCTTATCTATATATGGTGTATGTGTTTCGAAGCAAAGCACAACTTTTTTTAAAAGTCTGGAAAAAATTTTAAAAATCTTATAAAGTCACTGGTAAAGCAACATCAGCGTCAATTGGCTTTCTACTATGAAAACTATTGCTTTAAAAGGTTTGAGTTTGGTCCTTTAAAATTAAAAAGAGTTGATAGCTTGGAAGGTGGACATGTATTGTGTGAGTCATTAAATGTAGATTTATACTTAAATGTTTCAACTACAAAATGGGTACGCAATTATGGCACTGAATACCAGGTTGGCATGTTTTTATGTACAGGAATGTCCAGTGATCTACCTGTGTTTAAGAAAATTTGCTATATCATAATACAGGAACAACATGCATTCATACTAGGCTGTACTGTAAACACCTTGTACTTTGATGAACACTTTCATGCATATTGTATTGAAGAAAAACATAATGAGTGCAGTGTTATTTGCATTGACCAGCTTAAATACGTCAGACCCTTTGATAAGCAATATTCTAATGAAAGTGAGAGAGCATACATTGTTCCAAATTGTTACATGTTTTAGAAAAATATTTTTCAATTGTGGTGCACGTTTTGAAATAAATGCATTTCAGAAAATTATTGCCTCTTTATTAAATGTTCAAGGTATTTCTTAAAAATTAAAACAATAAAATACATGTTTTTTAATTAATTTAAAATAACTCTTATGTAGTTAAAAATACTCTGGGATAGTTAATATTTCAACTCTTAAGTAGTTACAAAATACTCTGGGATAGTTAATATTTCAACTCTTATGTAGTTGAAAAAATACTCTGGGATAGTTAATATTTTAACTCCAGACAGAGTTGATTTTTGACTCTTAATTAGAGTTAAGATACTAACTCTCCAAATAGAGTTAAATTAACTCTTTCTGGTGTGGACCCATATAGACACTTTAGAAGTGTTGAATTCAAATCTGATGGTGTTAATTTGGGCATGCTGGATTTGCTGTGTATGCAAAAACTCAGGACAGTATTACACTTTTATTATTTCATTTTATGCTTATGTTCATTAAATGTTTAGTGTTTTAGTGTTGGTGTAAATTTTCATACTTTTATATCATACTTTTATACTACTATGCAAAAACTCAGGACAGTGTTACACTTTTACTATTTTATGCTTATGTTTATTAAATGTTTCAGTGTTTAAATGGTTACTGTTGCACCGAGGGACTAAGAGAAACGTAATTTCAATCCTGTGTATGTCCTGTACATATTGCAGTTCTGACAATAAAGTTGACTTTGACTTGACTTTGACTACTTTGAAGGGACGGTCTACCTCAATCCAGGCAATTGGATTGTACGGATATCGCAGCTGTCAGTTTTGCTGACTGTACAATATTCCAGATGAAAGATTTGAGTAGATTTTATCTGACACAAACTTCCATCCATCCATCCATCCATTTTCTTCCGCTTATCCGGGGTCGGGTCGCGGGGGTAGCAGCCTAAGTAGGGAGGCCCAGACTTCCCTCTCCCCAGCCACTTGGAGCAGCTCCTCTGGGGGAATCCCAAGGCGTTCCCAGGCCAGCCGAGAAACATAGTCCCTCCAGCGTGTCCTGGGTCTTCCTCTGGGTCTCCTCCCGGTGGGACATGCCCGGAACACCTCACCAGTGACACAAACTTATCATCAATATTCACAAGTTCTCTCTTTTTCAGTTTAATACCAATAATTTTATACCTTGGAGGTGATAATGTAAAGACATGAAATGTTAACTTATGTTGGTACAGCAGGACTGGACCATTTATTTAACAGAATCATAAATTACATCACACATTTGTACATGTTTGGATTGATCGAATTTCCTAT
Organism: Garcialebias charrua; assembly: GCA_038048925.1. Classification (NCBI taxonomy): domain Eukaryota; kingdom Metazoa; phylum Chordata; class Actinopteri; order Cyprinodontiformes; family Rivulidae; genus Garcialebias; species Garcialebias charrua. The sequence goes on along the minus strand of JBBPBX010070686.1, from coordinate 16,279 downwards.
AACTAACTGTTCATAGATTCAGAATTTAGATACAACAGACAAGTAAAATATCTTATATTAACCTTTCTGTTAGCACAAACTTAAAGTTTACTGGCTTAGGAGATAAAGTTTAAGAGTAGGAGGAAGATGGAAGATGAAAGGAAATGGAGTCAGGGGGTTATCTTAAAATGTGTTTTAACCAGGAAACGGCACATCCTCCGGTCCGGTGTCGGCTAGACTCCATACCACAATGAACAATGACTTTTACCTTTGTGAAGATTTTCTTGTCTCAACTCCGGTAAACTAGTCCAGCCTTACGTGCATGTCCTGCTACGGTTTTATAGGCGACCAGTGTCCATCTTGCAGTGGTTCCATGAGATCCGTGTCAACCTCACGGAGTGATGGCGCAGGTCCCGGTTTGGCTTTTCAAGATAAGGGCTTCCTTTGAAGGAATCTCACTAAAGTGATGCTTTTTACAGCTTGAAATGGATTTATAACTGGCATGTTATAAATCTTTAACTGAATGGCGCGTCCTTAGCGTGTGACTGGCGTTCATTCAGCTCTTTTGAGGAACCTCATGGCTTGAGTTCCTCCACTGACTCTACCAGTTCCAGCAAAGCTTAGAACTTTTAAGAAAGGATCTGAGATCAGTGACTTGTTCTCCTCCGCGTGGTTCAAACGAACCAGTGGAAGGGAGTCAGAATGCATGAAGGTCACTCGGATAGGAGAGGATCAGTTTTTTAGAACAGAGAAGAATTTGTTTAGAATGAAGAGAGAGAAACAGATTAGACTGGAGCCAGCTTCATAAAACAACTGATTAAAACTGTATTCTAACTTCTAACAAAACTGAGGAGTTCAGCTGACATATTAATTCACTTTCACCGTTTGATTCATCATATGAAGAAGTGCTCAACATTTTGAAATAGCATAAAACGTGATCAAACAATGACAAGTTATTCTCTGAATTAATTCTGAATAAACACACATTAAAAGGAAGTCTCTTCTGAAATAATATGTGTTTTGATTCAAATAAATATAATGAAATAGTGTCCACTCGTCTCCTTGAGGGCCTCAGGAGAAGTGTACCACTCAGAGTTTCAGAGAGATGTGAAAAGGTGTAATATCCAGGTTAGACATGAAGGTCTATATTACTACAGGATTATGGAATGGTTTGAAGAATGAAGTTAAAAATGCCAAGTCAATGTGTACATTTAAGAAAATGATCACGTTCTCTTGTGATTTTTGTGCTAACCTTTTGAATTATCTTGTGACTTCCAGTTTCTGCTCCTCCGTGTCTCCTGAATCCTCCTCGTGACCTTGCCTTGTTGTCATCCTGTTCCTACAAACGCCAAACAGCCTGGACCAAATACAGAGCATCTTCAACTGGTCACTCTCTCCAGCGTTACTAACCATTCTGGATCACATATTCACCTTTCTCTGGAAACTTGAGACCTCGTTTCTCCTCCCTCTCCATCTTGAGTGCTTAGGAAGGTTTCAACACAATTTTAAATGCATTGTAATGTTCTTCCTAGCCAATGGTTTTGATACCTAAACCAACAATAATAACCTTTTCATCTTTCACAATAACAGTTAAGACTTGAGAACTACTTGCTGACTCTACAAAATCTTGATATGGCATATTTTCTGTAACAAAACCACTGGCCATACGGTCAGCAGTTTCAGCTTCATGTCCAATTTGCTTAGCATGTTTTGTGTTTACATATTTTCTGAATGAAAATGTACTCATGATATGGCAACAACCTCCCTGAGCACATTTTAAGCTATGACTGACCAGGACATAAACCTTGACTCAATTGAATATGTCTAACAAGTACAGTACAGTATGTTGGTTCTGACAAAATGTTTCTGACAAACTAAAACAAATCCTCTTCATAGTATCTAAATACTGAGTAAAATGGAAAAATCTCAAAATAGTTTAAAAATCAAAAAAGTACTGTAACAAAGGAAAATATTCCACCAGAAGAAAATGAAGCACATTGGCGGGCAAACTTGTGCCCAATCCTGGCTGATTCAAGTAACCTAGCCCATATCACTGCAATACGTGCGGTCACTTGAACTTTGCCAACATCTATGTTGTAGATGGTTTTTTGTATGAAGACATGCATGTTGTGGAGCATTTGATTATAAACTGTACCAAAAGTGAGCCTTCAAACGTTCATCAAAAGTTCTAAGTGAACTGGTTGATTTGCATGGCATGATCTGCTTGTCCAGAACCATGAAAAACTAGTGGATGGTGCTCCTATTTGTCTCAGCAGCAAATGGAAATTGTTGTGTAGAGGAGCTGATGGTATTGTCATGCTGTTCCACTCAGAGTATAAAAAGAATTACGAAGAAAACGAAAAGAAGTGGGGTTACAAATTTGTCACAAAACATTGCTTAAATCTTTATGTGTCAATAAGCAAATCAACAACCCCTCTCCCCAAACACACACACAATAAAACATAGCAATAAATATAATAAAATGGGCGTCATGTTGTCATTAAATGAAACAAATTCTGTTTGAGAATATTTTTAAACTGGAATGAATTTCATATATGAAAAGAATAGTTGGAGAAAATCGCCTGCTCTCTCGCGTCGTTACTCAAAAGAATCACTCTCACGGCAGGTGAAGATTTTTAACTGGCAATTTTACTTTCAAGGTCAGATTTCAGGACAGGTTGCAAAAACATATGTAAATGATCTGTACTTATATGGCGCCTTTCTAGCTTATTTCAAGATACTCAAATCGCTTTACAACACAATCTGGGCCTCATTTACCCATTCACACAGCACTCTACTAGATCTCTACAAATCTAATTGAACAAATCATTCTAAAGAGACAAATCAGTGCTTTAGATCACATTCATACACTGATAGGACATACAACGGAGGCATTGAGGGTTCAGTGTCTTGTCCAGGGGCACTTCTAACAATTTCCTTCAACTAAACAGCAACAAAACAGAAATCATTCTTGTTGGTACTGTAGTGGATCAGATCCCTGGTCACTGATACACTTTAAACATGTCTCTGAACTATATTTGAAGCTCCTCTCACTCATTCCTGCAGAGAGACATTTTACCACTATTTTATTGCAGTAATATCAATCAAGACACATATTACTTCAGAAAAGACTCTCTTTATTTTTACTTGTTTGATTCAGATATAATCAAGGCATAACCTTGTGTTATTCATATGAACAAGTGTTAATTTTGATATATTGAATGATCATCGTCATTCTTTAATATACTGATGAATTCTTAATATGTGAATGATCATGTATTACTATGCTGGTATATTTTTCTCTGTCTTAGTCAGAATGCTACCTAAAGTTGAAATTTATGTCAAGCTAAGCTTTTCAGAGTTGTTTTAAGAAGGTTGCCACGTGAATCAGAGCCTAATCTAAATATCTTTAGAACTGGTGGCTATGAGTCTGGCTGTCCTGAACACTATCTTCTCTGTTATCCTGAAATGGCCTTCACATTTTCAGCTTTCTGACCAAGCAAAATCACTCCCGTTCTCTGGCAAAACAACCAATGAGCAGATGGATTTAGCTGGGTCAACCCTCCTTTTTTAAGGCTCTACTTCCTATCTGAGCCTGAGAGTTTGCTCAGGACCTCAAGCCATGAGGTTCCCCAAAGAGCTGAATGAACGCCAGTCACACGCTAAGGACACGTCATTCAGTTAAAGATTTACAACATGCCAGTTATAAATCCATTTCAAGCTGTAAAAAGCTTATCTTTTATTGACATTCCTTTTAAGGAACGTCTTATCTTGAAAAGCCAAACCAGAAACGGCCGTCACTTCGGTTCGAGTCGAGGCAGACGTCTGGAGACGCTGAGAACGGTAAACAAACTGGCCAGTTGGACCAACTGGGGACTGACCATCTTCACGAGATAACAAAGTTGTCTAATGCTTTGCCAAGTGTACCAACGTGTAACCGAGATCGGCCGGAGAGCTGCCATGTTTCTGGTTAAAACACATCAAGATAGTACCTCTCCTCATCGTTCATCTTCCTCCTACTCTGAAACTTTCTTATTTTAAGATGGTAAACTTAAGCTAAATGCCTGCAGAGATACAAGTTATTATAAGATCAATAACTTGTGTCCTGTTGTTCTTATGTTTTAATCTGTGAACAGTTAGTTATAGGAAATTTCGATCGATCCAAACATGTACAAATGTGTGATGTAATTTATGATTCTGTTAAATAAATGGTCCAGTCCTGCTGTACCAACATAAGTTAACATTTCATGTCAATTATTATCACTACTTAGTCACAGAAATATTGGTATTAAACTGAAAAAGAGAGAACTCATTTAATTAATGATGTATTTTTGTGTCAGTCTAAACCCTGCCAATTTACATCTAAAGATATAGGTAAATCAGTAAACTGATAAGCGCCTATATATATTATTACAGTACCAAAAACACTACTGTATTTCAAAATCAGAACATCTTCTCGTCCCCCTTAACAACTCTCTGCTATCCCCCTGCCCTCAGGTCAAGAGTCTCTGTGTCATCCAAGACACCACTCACTCCTTCACTTCAAACATCAACAACGTTACTCGGTCTGCCTATTTCCACCTCTGAAATATTAACCGTCTCAGTCCTTCTCCTCACACCCCTCTCCACAACCATCCTTGTTCACAGTCTTGTGACTTCCCGTATCGATTACTGCAACTCCCTTCTCTACGGCCTCCCTAACAAATCTCTCCACAAGTTACAGATGGTCCAGAACTCACCTGCCTGTGTCATCACTCAAACCTCCTCCTATAATCACATCACTCCTGTCCTGTAGCAGCTCCACTGGCTCCCGGTTAAATCACGCATTGTCTTCAAAATTCTTCTTACGTTCAAAGCTATCCACAACCAGTGGCGGCTGGTGATTTTTTTAATGGGGGGGCGCCATAAAAAATGTTTAAGCATGTGTAGAAGTATGCATAATTATGTTTGTATACTGTAAAGTAAGTTTGTTCATGTTTTTATTTGTATATATCAGGTGTATCCATTTGTATAAAACTATCATTAATAAAACATGGTTCATCTTCACCTTGTTTGAGGCATCAGTGTGAAAAGAGAATGGGAGTGTTCTGCTTCCACTTTTCAATTTTTGGACAACTTCTATCATATTCTGTTATAATTATTTTAGTAATACAAGTTCATAACATAAATAGAATTGTGAGGGTCCAGACTTAAATAAGGACAAAGGTGTTCAAAAATCCACCAAATAATTCAATTTAATAGTTCCAAAAATAAACTAACAAATAATTAAATTTCAATGAAAAATAAATCAAAAGATAATAACAAATTTGGGCCCAACTTAAACAGGTCAACTGAAGTCTAACAAGGAGGAATTATTCCAGATTAGATTTTAAATAACTGATTTATGGGGAAGAAAAATGATCTATTTTACTGTGATCCACCTGATGAGCACTTTGAGATTTGTATTAATGAAAAGTGCATTATAAATGGAATTCATTATTATTATTATTATTATTGATGAGCTCCACCTATACTTAAGGCTGCAGTCAAGTACTCTTCGCTGGAGCATTGATGCCTACTCATGGTATTTATGCTTCTAGCCAGTTTGTGAGTACAGTACTTTGAGAGACACTTACCTTGTTTTTTGTTGTGTTTCCAGTCCTCGTTTCCATCTTGGTCCTGGGACCAGTTCTCTGCTCATCGTGTCTTGCCCTCCAACCACTTTCCTGCCTCATTTCGCCCTCTGGGATTCATCTCAAGGAACTAAGGATTTCTCTGTAAAATAACAAACAAAACTAGATCAATCATCTTGAAAGAGCCTTCTGGTCAAGCCTTTCTGACAGTTTGTTTCATCTTCTAGGAAATCCAGAAGATCCCTGTACATGTGTACAGTATATAGACTTGCACTGTAAATAATAAACACTGTTACTTTTGCACCTCTTTGTCTTGTGTCGTTCTGGGTCTCATTACCAACTGGGTAAACCTTTGAAATCATAACACTATGACCACTTTATTGTTCTTTTTACATATTTTGTGCTAATTTCAGCTTACTTTTTTGTTGCTAGTTTTATATCTTTCAAAATATGAAACTTTCCCTTAAACATTATTCTCTTAAATCTGTTTTCTTTTTTATCTTGTTGAGATTTTAGCTACTGTTCTGCTACTTTTCTGCTACTTTTAACTAGCATTTTGATACTTTCAGCAAAAAAATGCTACTTTAGCTAGTGTTTTGCTACTCATCAATATTTTCCTCTTTTTGCTGAAGCTTAGCAGTTTAAGCATCTGTCTTTTAGCTACTATATGTCATGTGTTTGCCCCTCACAGCCAGCCATGTTCATGTTTGTTGTTAAAGAAAGTGAAGTGACCTAAAATCCGATATCAGTCTCCTTAAGTTGGTCACCCACCAGACTGGTCTAAGGGTCTTTTCTTCCACTTTATGATAAAGAGGCTCTGGGTCCTGCAAGGACAATAACCTTCACATCAACATGAAGAAGACAAAGGAGATGATTGTGGACTTCAGAAGGAACAAACAAACCCCACACACCCCACTGAACATAGGAGGATCTGCGGTGGAAGTGGTCTCCAGCTACAAGTACTTAGGTGTACGGTACACATGAACGATAACTTCAGCTGGAGCAACAACACCACCAGCCTGATCAAGAAAATTTATCAGAGACTCTACTTCCTCAGACGGCTTAGACGAGCTGGTCTGAGAAGTTCAGACCTCACCTCCTTCTACAGGTGTGCAGTGGAGAGAGCAAATAAATAGAATCAATCTACTGTATTTTTTTAGTACCAGACAGTTCTCTTAAATATTCCTAATATTAAAGGTCCTGAGTTGACTCCTAATGCATCTTAGCATATATAACATTTCACCATATAAATGCACCTTAAATGTTTCAATGTTAATAAGCTAGTAACTTGCAAGAGACTTTGTTTTCATTCTCCAGATCAATACAGTGTTAAAAATAGTAAAACACCACAAGTGAAAATACTCACTTTTGGGATATGGGAAGTCACCTGCTGCATGATGAGGTTAAGCTGGACATCTTGGATCTTCTTCTGTACACCACCTGTCTGTTACACAGGTGGTAGATTGGATGCCGGTGTGTAGAGATGAAGGTGTTGTGTGGATTTTTTTCTGTAAAGAAAGTACAGAAGGCACATTAATTATGTATTTTTTTTAGCATTTTCCACATTGCTTGAAGTGCTTTGTGTACACATATGTAATCACATTTTAACTTTCTTAATACAGCATAAATAATAATATCCAGGTTATTTCAATTGCATTCCATCCACAGTGATCTTTATAATATTAAAATTAAATTCAAATAATTATATAATCACTGTTTCATAACATGAAAATTTCAAACTATTTAATGCTTAAATCTTTCTGCTACTTGATTTATTTAAGTTTAGAGTGTCTTTGAAACAACAGCACAACTTATAATGAAACTAAAGTTTAACTAAACTAAACTAAAACTAAAGTTTATTTATTCATTCAGATTTATTCATCAGAAAATTTGCAACTGCTGCTAAACGAAACGAGACAAAAGTTAACTAACACAGACAGACACTCTGAGGAGTAAACAGTTCATGATGAGCTGAAGATGGACAGACAGGAGTCGTCTTCACACATTCGGGTTTATAACTAGCAAGTAGCAACTTTTATAATGTTGCAGTACACCACAACCATGAGCACAGCTAGTAGCTACTGTAACTGACTGCAACAACCACCCACACACGACACCACGTCACACGCACACAGATGAGATCAGCTCAAAACTTTGCTCATGTGCGCTTAGAGATTCATTAAAGTCACTAATTATTACTTGCTTACCTGTGTAGAAAGGCACCATTAATAATTACTGCTGTTTCAACGTCGCTAGTCGGCCGTGTGATCAGCTCTGAGTGTAAACAGAGAGAGTCCCCCGCTCCCCCGTCCCTCCTGGCTCGAACCGGAAGCGCTGGCGATCCGTGGCGATAAGAGACGAGTCCAGGCTCGAGAGCGACGGAAAATGCGACCTGTACAGTTCAATAGTTTTGGACAGATGGGACATAAACTAACTACGGCCGCTAGCAGCCGCTAGTTATAATTAGATTCAATGGGAAACCGCAGGCGGCGCCGAGCGGGGAAACCGGAAGTACGTCAAATCAGAAAACGTTTTTTGAAACAAACAATTACTCATAAAATATTTATCCTACACAACTAAAAACATATATGCATGCATTTCGAAATATTTTTATTTTATTATTTCACTTTTATAAAAAAATAATAAATAAATCTTCAAATGGTAAAGAAGAGCTGCAGTTCCAAGGAGGGACGGCGCCCCTAGCGCCCTCTAGTGGCGGCCACCTCTGTCCACAACCTTGCCCCTCCTTATCTATCTGACCTCCTCCAAATCCACATCCCATCACGCTCTCTCAGATCCTCCTCTTCGCCACATCTCCATGTACCCTCTGCCCGCCTCTCCACCATGGGGAGCAGGGCCTTCACCTGCTCTGCCCCTCACCTCTGGAACGCTCTACCGCCAGACCTTTGAAACACCACCTCCCTTTCTCTGTTCAAGACAGCCCTGAAAACTCATCTCTTTAGACTTGCTTATCATTAACTTTACTAAATGTATTTTGTATTCTTTTGTATTTTATATTCTTTATGTATTTTATATTTCAATTTGTTACTGATAATGTTTGAACTGTATTTGTTTGTTAAGTGTCCTTGGGTGTCTTGAAAGGCGCTTTTAAATAAAATGATTATTATTATTATTACTTCAGCATGTGACTGCTGGTGGATTTGAACCCCCAACTCTTACATTGGAGGACAACCGCTCTAACCACTCAACCACAGCCGCCCCTTAATATGTTGCATACATAGATGTGCAGTATACACATCAAAACCATGAGCCACGTTATCTGCTTGCTTTTATATCCCTTTCAGAGTTCTAGTTCAGGGTGTGTCCATGAAAGCAGCTGCAGTCTTCTTACACAGCCCTCTTCATTTACACAAACATATGGTTCATGGGCAGAGATAAAATAATGTTTTGGGAGACTGTTCGGTTATTTTGGGAGATGACCAAGCTTATTTTTCTCAGGGCAGAGGGGAAGAATATTCTTAGTCATAATAATAAAAACATCCATAACTTTTGACCAGAAATTCCCTGACAAGAATAATGGAAAATGGGGGAGGGAGGCATATTAGTTGTTGCAAAAAGCATACAAAACACATCCAACAAAGTTAAGTCAGTCATCTGGATGTTTTCTTTTTTTATTGATACATTTCGTCCTTCATCCAAATAACTTCATCAGTCCAAGGAGCCACAACAAATTCAGTTTTATAAATAATTTGCTGGTTATAAGATTATTTCTGGGGATCGTCGACTCCTCTGAGACAGCCATGGCCTCAACAAAACACATTTTCTTGAAGAGCACAATGTGCTTCTCAGCTTGGGATGAAGAAACCTTCCCAGGTCTTTACAGCCTGGACAAGAAGGAGGAATCAAGTGGAGTAGGAGAATGATGGAAGCAAGATCACTGTCCCAGCCTGTGGGAACAAAAATGACACCGTACATGAAAATAAATTTAAATAACTTGCGACTGAAATAATGATATTCCTTTAAAGCCAAAACTAAACACAGATTTAGGAAATCCAATTAAAATGAAAACTGTTTTTAATTATGCAAATCAGTTTATTTATAAAGAGCAAAG
>JBBPBX010070685.1:0-11493 GCA_038048925.1 Garcialebias charrua | reverse complement strand
GTCCACAGAGCACTGATTGGTACTGCTTTAATTAATGTATCCATCTAATAATTATTCAACATTACTTATAGTTTAAAAAAGATGAGTCCCTTTGAAGCATCTGTTTTATTTTCTCTGTTTATTCTAACGTTATGTGCAAAATTTCACCCAAATTCTGTCTAAATAACCACTACATTTTCATAGCTGATCATCAGTGGTTTCAGCTGTAATAATCAAAATAAAACAATATTTGATATTCACCCTATTATAAGTTTAATCATATAAATATTAGCTAATTTAAGCTTGTAATACCTTTTCTGCCATTTTTTTTACATATTTAGATAATGTTATCAAGTTTTATGTTGTAATTTCTGCTACTTTGAGCAAGCATCCTACTTCCTGCTCAGCTGATGTGAAGTTTTGTCCTTTTCTTTTTTCTTTCTTTCACCCATGCATCCATCCACCCATCCAACATCCACCCACCCATGCACGAGCAACCATCCTAGATCCTGCTCAGCTGATGTGAATTTTTGTCCTTCTTTTATTTGTGGTTCCTGCAGGAAGGTGTCCTCGATCGCGGTGCTGATGAGCTATATGACCAGTCTGAAGAGTGTACGCTTGCAGCTAGAGCACGCTGGGAGTGATGGAAAAAAACGCTGCTGCTGAGGTGACATGATCACATTCTTTCTTTCACCCATGCATCCATCCATCCATCCAACATCCATCCATCCAGCCAACATCCTTCCATCCACCCACCCATCCATTCCAATTATTATAAAGCTCATTTCAATCCCTATCACTTACTTTTGGTCTTACTTTGGTCTTGTTCTTCCATTTCAGCACTTTCCAGTTTAAACTTCCTCAGTCGATCCAGAAGGACCAAAATCTCATATTTTATCTGGCTGGGAATACAGCGTCAGTGCAACCTGTACACAGCCTCCCCCACGTTTGTGTTGAGATGGGGGGTGCGGTTTCCAAGGGCAGGGCAGACCTTGTACTTTTTTTCTTTGCTTAAATTTTTTTTGTTTAAATAATGAAATGAAATCAAATGTATTAGAAAATTTATTATTACAAAATACTTTTACTACTACAGACAAAATCACATCATAATACTGTACAATCATAAGTTTTTTTTATTGTTGTTTGTTATTTTTAGAACAACATCCAGACAGCCTGTCTGAAAGCTGTACCACTGGGTAACGCATCTGAAATCTTCACCTTTCAACAAATTCCTTCAATCACCTCTGGTCATTGGCAATTTGTACAGATACACCTGGAAAAATAAACATGTTTTAATTGTTCAAATATTTCTGAATTTATGTTTTTATTAATAAATTTAAAATAGAAAAAACAAAACAAAGTAAAAAATGGAGTGTTTGGTGTCAGATGATGGATGGATGTATGGGTGAAAGAAAGAATGTGATCATGTCACCTCAGCAGCAGCGTTTTTCCCATCACTCCCAGCGTGCTCTAGCTGCAAGCGTACACTCTTCAGACTGGACATGTCATCAGCACCGCGATCGAGGACACCTTCCTGCAGGAACCACAAATAAAAGGACAAAACTTCACATCAGCTGAGCAGGATCTAGGATGGTTGCTCGTGCATGGGTGGGTGGATGTTGGATGGATGGATGGGTGAAAGAAAGAAAAGGACAAAAATTCACATCAGCTGAGCAGGAAGTAGGATGCTTGCTCAAAGTAGCAGAAATTACAACATAAAACTTGATAACATTATCTAAATATGTAAAAAAAAAAATGGCAGAAAGGGTATTACAAGCTTAAATTAGCAAATATTTATATGATTAAACTTATAATAGGGTGAATATCAAATAGTTTTATTTTGATTATTACAGCTGAAACTACTGATAATCAGCTATGAAAATGTGGTTATTTAGACAGAATTTGGGTGAAATTTTGCACATAACGTTAGAATAAACAGAGAAAATAAAACAGATGCTTCAAAGGGACTCATCTTGTTTAAACTATAAGTAATGTTGAATAATTATTAGATGGATACATTAATTAAAGCAGTACCAGTCAGTGCTCTGTGGACAACGTGAACAGGTTACACTCACGTCCTCCTCGGTCCTCACAAGTCCAGTAAAGTCGCGGCGCCACCTGCTGCTTGTTCCTCGTTGGTAATTCTTCATTAAATACGGCTGCAGACATAAATTAGAACTTGCTGTTTATTGTTTAACCCCCTGATATAACTTTGGCTTCCCAAACTGACTAAAAATCGCTCTACTCTTCACTCAGTTTGCTAAATTGGTCCGGTTCTGTATCGGCCGCCATGTTGTTTACAAAGTGCGCACTGAGCCACTGAGCAGGAGCTCATCTCATTACGTCACGTGACCTTTTGCGGAAGTTCTCGGATTTAGAAAATTACCATAACTTGTAATGAAATTTTAATATATTTACAATTTATTTTGCAAAAACGAACCTAGTTCAATGATATTTATATATGTAGTGCAAAATGATTTATAGTTAAAACATGATGTCAGTGCAGCTTTAAGTTCTCTTTTTGATGCTAATTTTTTGCCTTTAATTTCTAAAATTAAATTGGACCTCCAAAGATGGAATAGTTTGCCTCTTTCACTTATAGGTAGAATCAATGTAATTAAAATGAATGTCTTACCCAGATTCTTATTTTTCTTCAATTCTCTCCCACTATTTCTGCCAAAACATTTCTTTAAAACACTAGATCAAGTTATTTCTGGCTTCATATGGTGTGGAAAATCACCAGAATCAGCAAAACCACACTGCATAGATGCAAATTCAATGGTGGATTGTCACTTCCTAATTTTCAGCTTTATTATTGGGCGGCCCATATTCACAAGATTTCATATTGGTTTGGATCTTTTGATTTCCCATGGTGCAAGTTGGAGTCATTATCCTGCTCCCAGTCCTCATTAAGTGCTCTTCTTACTTCTCCTACTACATCTAACTTCTCTCGTTTCACAAACAATCCAGTAGTTCGCTCTGTTTTTAAAATTTGGTGTCAGTTTAGGAGGCACTTCAAATTTAATTCAGCATCTACAGTTACTCCTTTATTGAAAAATCATTTATTTCAACCAGCACTCACAGATTCAGCATTTTTATTATGGGGTAATAAAGGGCTGATATGTTTTAATGACCTCTATAAAGAAGGTATCTTTTCCACTTTTACGGACCTCTCAGTTGAATTTCATCTCCCTCCTTCTCATCTATTTCGTTATTTTCAAATTAGACATTGTGCTAAGACTCTCTGATTTCCCTTCCAAGCCGCAGAACTTGCAATGGGAGATGTTTCTGAGTTGGGATCCTCTTCAAAAGTCATATATCTCTAAAGTTTATAATGAAATTCTTTCTCTAGATTCTTCACCCATTACCAAGATCAAGGCGGCTTGGGAGCTCGAACTGGGTCTAAATTTGGGAGAGGATTGGTGGAATAATGCTCTTAAGAAAATTCATTCAAGTTCAATCTGTGCTCGACTTTCGCTTATACAGTTTAAAGTTCTTTTTAGGGTTCATTTCTCTAAAACTCGCCTGTCGCAATTCTTCCCTTCCGTTTCTGACAAATGTGATAAATGTCATGCACCTTCTTGTAATTTAACGCACATGTTTTATTCCTGTGCATCACTTCATAGTTTTTGGCAGAATTACTTTGATACAATGTCAAAGATTCTCTCTATGGTCATTAAACCCTCACCCCATGTTGCGATATTTGGGCTTCCAGTTAACTATTACCCATTCTGTTATTTCCTTGACAGTGGCATTCCTGTTTGTGGTGCAGTGACGTATAAGGGCCCGGAGAGCACGAGCATCCAGTAGAGTTTTATGGCCTTGACCCTTACGCACAGCGATTGTTCCAGATTCTCTGAATCTTTTGATGATGTTATGCCCGGTTGATGATGATAACTTATAAGTCTTTGCTATTTTGCGCTGGGTAACACCATTCTGGTATTGTTGCACTATCTTTCTGCGCAACAATGGTGGAATTGGTGATCCTCTTACCATCTTGGCTTCTGAGAGACACCAACACTCTGAGAAGCTCTTTTTATACCCAATCATGTTGTCAATTGACCTAATTAGTGTTAATTGGTCTTCCAGCTTTTCATTATATGCTCAATTTCCTTTCTCCAGCCACTTATTGCTACTTGTTCCAACTTTTTTTGGGATTTGTTGACACTGAAATTTTGAATCAACATATTTTTCCTTTAAAATGTTACATTTACTCAGATTAAACTTTTGATCTGTCATCTATGTTCTATTACAAATACAACATTGACATTTGCCATCTCCACATCATTGCATTCAGTTTTTATTCACAATTTGTTTAGTGTCCCAACTTTTTTGGAATCCGGTTTGTATTACTTTCTACATTTGAATAATTGCTTCTGTTAAATTATTTATGTTGTTCAGGACAGCCTGCACACATATACGACAAGTCAAATCCAGACTGGGCTCCTACATTGAAGTTGACCAATGCACGTAATCCTAGAAAGTCAGCAAAGGAACAGCAAAGATCTGAGTCAAAGCTGAACAGGTATACAAATTACCATAATGTCACTTTTAACAATTATAATATTAATTAAAACATATTATTACTTTTATAATTTCATATTTATAAATATGTCATCTTTAAATCATTATACATTTTAATTAAGTTGTTTTTGATCTTGTAAAAATGTATGCTGTAGTAATGTGATCTGTTTTCAGCAGCAAAGTTGTAGTCTTATTTCTTAGACGCAAACATATATATCTATATACATATATCTATATACATATATATATATTAGGCATGTAACGGTACAAGTGGGTGTACTGAACCGTTTCGGTACATCATGTACGGTTCGGTCCACCTGCGTACCGTTTCGATTATTTTTTCACTCACTGAACGCTATTAACGGGGGAATATATGCACAGCGGAACTAAATTTCCTGGGCGCGTTTCAGCACGGAGCTATTATCGCGCAGCAAGCGAAGCACCCGCAGCATTTAGCCGTTAGCATGTCGTGTACTGTCTCCTGTTTGGGAACGTAATGGCTTTTTTGACTAGCGCACTTTCAAAGCTGTGTGGACGTTGTTTTACAAGACTGGATCTGCAGTAGCACGTCTAACGTGAACACGCAAGAAACTACTTCATCCGAACGTGAACGAAGAAACAGTAGCTGTTGCTGACACAGCGCTAACAACAACAGTTGCATTAAAACTACTTCATCAGGTGATTCAGATCGGTCCAGAGCAAAAACACAAACTGTATGAGTTTTTAAAGATCTGGATCTAAGTCTGAATGTTGTTTATGACGCAGGCTTTAAAGTTACTGATCCTCACTGTGGGACATTCATCACTCAAAAAGTTCAGCTCTTTATGAAAAAACTAAAACTGATGTCAACAAGCCCTGGACCAGATTTAAGCCCTGCCCTGATGATGAGTGACAGATTCAACCGTTCAAGAGGTATTGTTCTTTTATTATACAGGGTATATGCAGAAATTCCAGAGTTGAATTTAATACCTTTTAATACCTTTTTAATACCATCAAAATATTTTTTTAATCCACCTTATTCCTAGCCCCCATGATGCCTTGCGCGAATTATGGGAACGACTTCCGCCGGAAGTGAGAGCAGCAGTTAAAGCCCAGTCTACTGGCTGTATTTTTCACGTTTGTTTTTTTTGTTTTATTTATTTCTAATTAATTGCAATGGTTACTTCGTGTTGGGTCAGTGGGTGTTCCTGTCGGGTAGACGTTTGTTCAAAGTGCAGTTTTCACTTCATCCCAAAAATAAGTAAACGTGAAGGATTTATCTCCATCGGACGAGCTGACAGCTGCCCCTCCTCTGCCTGATCTGCTCTCGAAGACGTCGTGTTCAGATCACGTTTTCTCCGGTAAACAAAATATTCTACATAAATCATTTTGTGAAACAATTTCAGAACAATGTGAGAGTATAATTTTCTCTGTGTTGGAGCTGTTGTTGTTTTTTTCTTCATGATTTAGCACCGTCTACTAGCTGTGGTTAGCTTAGCATGTAGCGTTAGCATCTGTTAAAGTATTTACTAAACAAATCTGTGGATAAATAATATAACTACATGTGTGTGTAATACATTTGCTGTACATACATATACTGTGTGTATGTGTATACTGTATGCACACTGTATATACAGTATATACATACATACTGTATTGTTTGTACTGTTTTGATTGTAGGTCCCTGTTACTCTCATGTGAATAAAGTAGTAGCAAACTTGGTCTTATTTTAGACTTTGTGATGCAAACATGACAGTTTATTCTTTTTTTTTAAGGGTACAGACGAGTGAAGGGCCAAGTTCCATCGTCTTGGATTCCGGAGGGGTTGGCTGCTTGCTCCAGTTGTCGTCCAGTGGTCGTCCAGTGGTCGTCCAGTGGTCGTCCAGTGGTCCCACATGATGAGGAATCTGTTCCAGTTTGTTTAAAATCAGAAACTGCCCATCATTTCTTGTTGAAGAGTGTATTTGACCTGGTATTTATTCTGCAGCCAATCATTTTCATTAAAAGACATCAAATCACCCACAGTTCTCATATTGTATTCAGTTTCAAATGTTTTTAGTTTATAATTATAGCTTTTATTCTGAACTTTATCAATCTCCTCCCAGAGGAGGAACCATACAGCAACATGCATGTTTTTAAGTTTTGTACTTGTCAATAAAAAACTAAACTGGTAAGTTGCCATAAAAAACAACCGCATCTAGTTTTTTTATTTGCAGTAGAACTTCTCATTAGACGTTAAACAACGTATCTTATTGAAATAAAGAAGGTGAAACACAGCAACACCAAATGTACTTCAAACGCAGATTTATTTATAGAAATTATATTTTCACTCATTTGTTGCTGTGGTACATAACTGCACACAAACTTCTGGACCAACTGGAGCGTCATCCATCCCTGAACCAACTGGAGTGTCATCCATCCATCCCTGTCATCCATCCCTGGACCAACTGGAGTGTCATCCATCCATCCCTGTCATCCATCCCTGGACCAACTGGAGTGTCATCCATCCATCCCTGTCATCCATCCCTGGACCAACTGGAGCGTCATCCATCCATCCCTGGAACTCACCTTATGCAGAAATATAACAGAAAGGAGAAAAGTAAAAGTACAGTATACAAAAGTTAGGGTTCATTTATGAACACACACAAACACACACACCTAGATTATATATACAGTACTGTATAACTAAACACACACACACATATATATATATATATAAATAAATTCACACACCTATATAAAAGAAACCCACGCACACACCTATATTATATATATAGATCTATAAATAAACACACGCCTATATTATATATATAAACACACATCTATATATATATAAATAATCACACACACACACCTATATTATATATATATATATATATATAAATAAACACAACACACACCTATTATATATATATATATATATATATATATATATATATATATATATATATATATATATATAAATAAATAACACACACAGCATACATATATAGGTGCGTGTGTTTATTTGCCAGTTATGAACGAAAATATTAGTATCATTTAATCACTGACTACATAAAATCATAACACTAAAAGCTGTCTCTTAAATCATACCTGGTGTTCTCGATCCTCTGGAGGATACAGTGTCTTTTTTCAGGTGGTTTCTCGTAGCCCAGCCACAAAGAAGCATGCAGGTTTTTGTTTTGGGAGCATGTTCAACACACACTAGTTGCAGCCACAAATTCAGCTTCGTCTGATTATTCTTACAGCCACGAACAGCGCAACAGGTACCCGAGCTCCACAAGGCATCTTCGTGACAATATTAGCTCAAAATAACAGAAAACAGAACTTTAACAGAACTTCTACGATGCGCGCAGATTAGAAAGCAAACAACGAGGAGCCAATGCAGAAATTCTACTTCCGGGGTCAAAACGGAAGTAAGTCCCATAATCGCTTCTACAGTGACACCCTCAGGAATAAGGTGGATACCATCACGGCACCGAGCTGTAACCGTAGCGGCAACCTGTTGTACTTCAGTTTAGAGCAACTAATTGTAAAGTGATAGATTACTGTCATTTTCTTCCTAAACTTTGGTAGTAAATGTAGTTTTATAACAATTACTGGATACATCAATTTGCTTCTTGCCTCAATAAAAGCACTGACCTACTTGTTATTTAAATCTAACCCAAGAGAAAAAGTTTAATTGTTCCCACACATAACATATCTCTAATGGCAAACAAAAACTGTAAACTTGAAAACAGAACAGTTTATTTAAAATAATTCAACACTGAACACATGCACATAAAGATGGTCTAGTGGCAGGGTTTTTGACTACGGACCCGAAGGTCGCGGGTTCGCGCCCCGGCCACTACCCAGCTTGGGGTGTCTATGAGTGCACACCTATTTCTCCAGCTCCCCGGGCGCTTTCGGGATGCTCACTGCACCACCTGGTAGGTGGTTGGGTTAAATGCAGAGACGAATTTCATCTGTGTATGGGAAACATACGCAGATGACAGGAATAGACATTATTATTATTATTATTATTATAACTGGTTGTGATTATCGTACCCACCACTGCACCCTGTATTCACTGGTTAACTGGACATCATTAACCTCACGCAGACTCTTCCACTGGTACATTTTCATCTTCAAATCACTTCTTGGTCTGCTGCCCTCATACATCTCCTCCTACATGTCTTTGCGTGAGTGCAGCTACAGCGTGCGCTCTCAGGACATGATTACCTGCAGTGTTCCGTCAGTGAGGACTGAACTTGGAAAAAGGGCCTTCTCCTACTCTGCTCCTGCTTCATGGAATATCTTACAAAAAGATCTGAAGCTCTCGACCTTGACTTCTCTAAATGGTTTTCAGAATCTGTTGGAATCCTGGCAAAAACCAATGCAGATTTGTTCCTGTCTTTGATTTTATACATATACCTTATAATGTTTTGCTAGTTTTTTGATACTTTGTTAAAAAAAAAATTGTTTTTTTTCTCTCTTTTGTTTTCTATTGTTTATTGTTTGTTTGTTTATTGTTTATTGTTTAAGGAAATTCTACCACTGCTGTTCATTGTTCTTTAGTTTTAGCAGGTCGCTTTCGTAAATGAGCCCATGAGGTTCAAAAGATTTACCTGACTAAATAAAGGTTGAATGAATGAATAATTCAAAAAGAGAGGTAGAAAAATAATAACTACTGTATTTTTCATCCTGTAAGTTGCAGTTTTTTGCATAATTTACATGCCTTGCAACTTATAGGACGAAGTGACATATTTATATATTTTTTTCCCCATATTTATAAACCATAACACTGAAATATGACCGTTTCATTCATTCTTACTGAAAAAAAAACAGTTCATGATATCTATTGTAGTAATAGTATGGCATGCTGTTGTATCATGTAATAAGAAAACGTGCCTATAATGACAAATTTAAAAAAGTTCAAGACAAAAACAACTGGACTTTATTTATTATACTATTTATTATACTATTATACTATACTTTATTGTTTTTTATTGCATTTTTTAGAATTCACCATGTCCTGGATGACTGAGAATCTTCACTAGCTATTAATGACTCAATCGGCCTGCCATACTCTCCCCACCTCTCTGCTTGAACCTTCAATCCAGCAGCAAGCTGCACCACGGTGGCGAAATGCAGCTAATTTGACCATTAAAGTGCATTTATTAAGAAAATGACAGACAGAAAAACACCTCTGCTATAATTTCGAGCTAACAAAGAATTGTTTAGGTAATTTTCTTGTTAAATGTCGGCGAAACGAGCCGCGCTCCTTTTTCCTGTTTGTCACCGCTGAGCGATCACGGAGCACACAGGCACTGAGGCAGCGACACTTTTTTTTTTTTTAAATAAAGCCGATTTAACCATTAAAGTACTTTTATTAAGAAAACGTTAGACTGAGACACCCCTTTTGCTATAATTTCGAGCTAACAAACAATTGTTTAGGTACATTTCTTGTTAAATGTCGGAGGATAAAGCCGTGATCCTTTCCTGTTTCTTTTTACAGACATGATACCAGCTGTAGGTGCGCGCGCACACTGACTGACGATATGACGTCTTTGTTTTAGCTAAGGTCCTACTTGGAACATAAAATTAGAAAAGATAAATAAATTCACAGACCTTTTTTTAGACGACAGAACAAGAAAAATATAGTTGTGTAGGTTTAAAAAATTTAATACCTCGTCAGATGACGTTTATTACTTTTTAATACTTTTTAATGGCCTTAATTTGTGTTAATTTCATTTACTACCTTTTAATACCTTTTACAACCCCGCGGATACCCTGTTATAATTATTATTTATAATTTATTTATTATTATTTAAAATCATAATCTTCTTAACTTATTTTTTTTTTACCTCTGTGTGTTATTTCCAGTCTTGGACAGAGGTAGCATCTCTCTTCCACTTCAGGGACAGACATCCACCAGAGATCACCTGCTGCAGCTAAGAAGCGTGTGATGACTGAACTGAACTACAACTCTGAACTGTTCCAGGACCTGTCCCACTTGGAGGAGCAGGTCCAAGAGGTTGTGAGTACAGTAAAGGCTCAGATATAGTTGCGCTTTGGTCCGCAAGCTGGAGCGCGCGTGCTACGCGCGCACTGAGCCGTGCGGCTTGATGCGTTTATAGTGTTGCCGGTGGCGCATGGCAAAGTGCTGTTCTTTTACGGACCAGCAGGTGGCACTACCCTCTAAAACCTGTGCATATGTTGCAAGAAATGTGTAGAAGAAGAAATCTACAGTAGAAGAAGAACTATTTGAAATCACACAACAAAAACAAATTACTTTCTGCTCGCTCGGGGAATTTAATACATTTGTATCACATAAAAAACATTCCTCCATGCGTGGCGACGCCGTTTCCACGACCACAGCGGCGCAGACAGCTGCAGGCTCTGGCGTGAACGCTGTCGGTGAGGTCCCTACCCGACCTGTCAATCAATTCGGCGCGCGCGCTAGGCTTGCAGAGTTTCAAAAATTCGGAGGTGCGCGACACGCGCCAAACCAACGCGCGGGGCCAAAGCGCGGGGGCGGGGACTATGCGATTGCGTCACTTTGGCCGCGCACTCTCTCGCGCCCTATGCGACACGTCAACCATAAACCAGGCTTAATGAGGACAAATATAGCCATACTGCTGCTACTGGACAAAAACTTGATTAGTTAGATTGTAAACAGTCTGTTGCTGCTTATTGTTCTGGTTCTGACTGTTATTGTATTTATTAAGATTTTTATTATTGTTAATATACAGTAGTTTATTTATTGTAGAGTGCTGTTTATTTAAAATATCATCCAAATGGGTCACTTTTATTTATTACTACAATACAATACAGTACAAATGTATTTTTGGCATATTTTCAAAATAAACATTTTGTAAGTCTTTATTTTGTCTTTTTTTTTGTACCGAAAATAAACCGAACCGAGCCCTCCTTGTAGTTGAACCGAACCGAAATGTGATTTTAGCGTACCGTTACACCCCTAATATAATATATATATATATATATATATATATATATATATATATATAT
>JBBPBX010070684.1:0-11560 GCA_038048925.1 Garcialebias charrua | reverse complement strand
TATATATATATATATATATATATATATATATACAGTATACTATATATGCAGTATACAGTATACGTAGCTCAGGTTGCTCATTTTAAGCTCCCTGATAAGTTGTGGACACACATGTAACAGAGGCTTCAGGTTTTGGCTCAACATGCTAAAATGCCATGTACTGTACATAAAATTTGTTGTATTGTTTCAGGTAGCAGATAAGGCCTTAAAAGAAAGAGAAGTTTCATAATAAATATTTCACACAAATGCCATTAGGAAAAGCAACAAAGAAAACCAAGCTGATCTCACAGAAACTAGAATAACCAATGTGACAGTTTTGAATAAATGATAAACAGGTAATAATTAACACTAAAATGAAATGTATACCAAAGAAATGCAACTCAATGACCTGAAACATCACAATTTAAAACCCTTTATGAATTCAGTTTATCATCTGTAACTGTAGCCGTGTTTCCATCAAGGTTTCTAGGTGCGCATTTTGAAGTATCGCAGCAGAAAAGCTTAATGGAAACGGCAAAATCCGTATTTACTTTCTCAAGTTCGCCAAAAAGTTTATACGCTCGCTTGAGGTGGTTTTTGGGATCTTCGAAAATGAGCAGATGCGCAAAACGACAGATGGAAACACATTTGCCGACTCGTGCTGCCGTAGCGAACATTCACGTCACGTGACTGATCAGCTGTTTCCGCTCCGGACAACATGTAACATCGCTAAAACTAGTTGGCATGACAGAATAAATACAACTCGCCCGATAGCAACACGTACCTGAAATATTCTCTCCATTTTGATGAGATGTGTGGCCGGGTTCTGTTTTCAACCGCTACTTCCTGTTTACTGTAGACATGCGCAGTGCTGACGTCTGACGTAATGACGCTGACGTCTGACGTAATGACGCTGACGTCTGACGTAATGACGCTGTGCGCGGCTTGGAAGAAGCGCTTCAAGCCAGTAGATGGAAACACTTCTGATCTGCATTAATTTGTATTTACATATTTGCGAGGTAGCTCAAAATTCGAAATGAAAATGGATGGAAACACAGCTTGTATCTGTCACCATCCCGTGACTTCAGCGTCTCTATCAAACCAGCTAAAACAACCACATCCAATCAAGCATCAAACCACAGCTCAAAATAAGACCCTAATAATGTTCAAAGTTAACCTTTTATGAGTCAGTCATCCAACTGTTACACACCATGAAAGGAGAAATAATAATGCCATCAGTCATCAACAACTTTGCTTCACCACGGTGAAGTCTAATCAACAACAAGAGCTGCTGCACTAAAACTGACCACAACACAAATGGAAGGAGATTGTTCACTGTGGACTCACCATTGATGTAACAGTAGCCAGTATTTGTTTCGACTCAGCAAGAACTTACATAAAAAGCTGCAACTGTTGCGGTTTATCATTAAAATATACATATATCCATCCATTATCTTTACCTTCTTATTTTTTTCTGGGTCACTGGTGCCCATGTTCAGTAATCACTGTGCAAGAGGCAAAAAAAAAAAAAAAAGCCTACTTGTACATTGTGATCTAAAAGTGTTTCCCATTTAAGTGTCCTGAGGCCTCATGTATCAACCGTGCGTGCGCACAGAAACCGTGCGTACGTCACCATCCACGCAAAACCCTGTATGTATCAAAACTGAACTGAACGTGAATATGTGCGCATCCAAGTACATTTCCACGCCAGCTCCCCTGCTGGCGTACGCACGTTTCTGTGGTTCTTGTTCCTTTGGCGACACTTACAGGTGATTCAGAGAAACTGAAGCCCCACAGTCTGTGGTTGACTTTAAGAGCGGCTTGAAGACCTTTCTTTTCAACCGAGCATACTCTACTCCTCATGATTCTACTTTTGATCATAGCTGACTACTGTTGTTGATTTTAATTGTTTTATTATTTGTTTTATTGACATTTAATTCTGTTGCACCTTGTAGCACTTTGAGATTTCCATTAATGAAAAGTGCGTTATAAATTGAATTCATTATTATTATTATTATTATTATTAACTGTTCATGATGTGAAAATGATTAATATTCCCACCAAACACACGATTAACAAGTATTACATCCACATGACGCAGTGAAATAAAGGACGCGCAAAGTTGTGCAAAGAATAAATTTAACAGGAACGGATTCATTCAGCCTTACTGGAGAATATAATAAATAGTGTAACACGCAGAGCATTTATTTATAAACAGATATAATTTTCTGATCTAGGATATGGCTTATCAGCCGTTTTCAGAAATAATCATTTTTCAGTTTGGCACTGCTGCGCTCTGGAGCAACACAGGAGCCGTGCATCACGCGTGCACATGCAGAAGCAGCGATCAAACTGTTCCACAGGAGCTTTCCTGAGGGAGCTGGCAGGCCGATCAGGGCAGTCCAGTCCACACAAAGCCTGATCATATTTAATGGAATGTCTCATCCATATGATTCCAAAGGCTGAGTGGTCGCGCTTTGGAGCGCGCGCGCACCCACGCCGGTGTTACACGGCAGTGGAGGTGTTTAATAATCTGCGTTTATTGTAGATTTCTCCAAAATGACACGTGAAAGTACACCATATATAACTTGTAGGAGAGTAAAGGCTTCACAGACAAACAGATTGCGCACAATGTGGCGCGCGCAGCGTTTGGAGACTCCAACATCACGTCATGTCATGAAAACTCTCCACTGAGACGCAGAGACCCGTTTCTTCATATCATCTATTAAATAAACAAAGATCTATGTTCTACCAAACATCTAAGTTCCTCTGTGTTTACAGTAATTATGGTAATAAACCCGTGCGCAAAGTTAATATTTTCACTCAGAATGAATGGATGAGCTGGCGCACCAAAGCAGGGTGCGCGCACACACAAATCCGACACACAATCACTCGTTCTTTGTGTGATAAACACATTTTATTACTATTCTTACTTAGGATTATTTTCCTCACTCATATTATATTAAATTCATTATTTTCCTGAATCTAGAAATAATTTCTGATCGCGCAGGGATCAAACAAACATGTCCTTCACACATGCAGGAAGTAATTTGCATCTGTTTAACATATGTAAATGAAGGCGTGTCAGGGGAGGTGTCTCACGTGCGCTCAGTTCCACGTTGATTGTGATGTACAAAAGGAATGTGCGTGGATTCCGGTGTACGCACAGTTTGATACATCTGGATTTTTTTGTGCGTACACACTTTTCTGGATTTGACCGTACGTCACTTTTCAGTAGGAAATCCACGCAAGTCTTTGTACATGAGGCCCCTGGGGCCTCATGTATCAACCGTGCGTGCGCACAAAAACCGTGCGTACGTCACTATCCACGCAAAACCCCGTATGTATCAAAACTGAACTGAACGTGAATATGTGCGCATCCAAGTACATTTCCACGCCAGCTCCAGTCCAGGCGTACGCACGTTTCTGTGGTTTGTGTTCCTTTGGCGACACCTACAGGTGATTCTGGAAACTGTTCATGATGGGGTAATAATGATCATTTCCACCCAAACACACATGATGAACAATTATTACATCCACATGGACGCAATCAGAATACAACCTGCAAAAAATATAAAAAACAGAAAGACTGAATAGTTCTGCACAGCTTAAATTCTTGTTTTTTGTTCATTTCTAGCTGTTTTAGCAGTTGAAGAACGTGATGCATGATGGGACAAGACGACATTCCTCTGTTGCAGGGTGTATTTAAATGAAAACAACGTTTGTCTTTATTTTTAATTCATTCCAGATTTAAAGAACACAAGAAAACTATTTTTTTAAAAACACATGAAATCCTCTTTTGCCTTCATTTCATGTATAGTTTCATTTCATGTTGTTCATTCTAAATAGTTTTCTTGTGTTCTTTAAATCTGGAATGAATTTATAAAAAAAAAAACTTTGTACCATGCGGGATTCGAACTCATGATCTTCGGGACGAAAGGCGGGCACGCTAACCACTGACCTATAGGCATGTTAAAATAGTTGGGTCAACATCTCATTTAAAAGTGGACGGTTTGTTGTGCGCTGAGCGTGCCAAACAAAACCTTCTTCTGTGCCTCTCTACGTCACTCAGAAGTGTCTCCAGTTCACAGTCCGTGAAGTTACTCTTTTTTCCACGTTTCGACATGATTTGCAATAGAGCAAAGATGACATTCCTAACGTGCAGGGCATATTTAAATGAATTTGCATATTTATATGGAGGCGTGTCAAAGGCGGAGTCGGCCACTCTCTCATGTGCGCTCAATTCCACGTTGATTGTGATGTACAAAAGGAATGTGCGTGGATACCGGCGTATGCACAGTTTGATACATCTGGATTTTTTTGTGCGTACGCAGATTTCTGGATTTGACCGTGCGGCACTTTTCAGTAAGAAATCCACGCAAGTCTTTGTACATGAGGCCCAGGAGAAATGCAGTTTCTTTTGTGGAATCCAGATGGAGATAAAAGTTTGTCCTGCAATCTATCAGAGATTGAATAGTGGAAGGAAAACCCATCAGCTCAGTGATGCATTGATCTCCTGGTGGAAAAATCAACAGACTGATGATGAGCAGTAATGAGGTCTTCAACTTACTCGACTGTGTCCCTGAAACCTCTGATTCACTAAGTTCTCCTGGAAACAATTTATGAGTAATTAATCCCAGCTGTCTATGTTTTTTTTCTCTTGAAAATAAGGCAAAAAGGTGCATTCAAACAAAACAGCTGTTTCTTTTTTAATCGCTCCACTAGATTGACTCTTGTAAATCCAGATTTGCCTACAGACATAAAGCTGACATGAGTTGGAAAGTTGCTTCTGAAGATGAACTTGTTGGATCTGGGTAATTAAAGATGAAAGGAACCAAATCTGAGTCAATGTCAAAACAAGAGCACAGCAGAGTGAGCTGATTTTAAATGGAACACCGTTTGACGTTGTGCCTTAAGAGGAGATATAAGCTGATATAAAAACATATCATGTAACAGCTGTTCAAGTTGAAAGATAAACTGCAAGTTCATCTAATATGTGACATTGTAATCAGTTTCTATTGATCTTAGCACTACTCTTTCAACTGTAGAAATACAGTATATACATTTTTAACATCATGCATGATACCAGACTAGAGTACTACATCGAAGTAGATCAACAGAGGATGCCATCTCCTCTGTGGTCCACACTACTTTCACCCACCGGGAGCAGAAGGACTCCTATACCTCTTTGAGGACATCAGCTGGATTTTTAACCAACAGATGGTCTGTGAGAATCCACAACTTCTTCTCCTCTATCATAACTCCCAGCACTGGCTCCCCTCAGGGCTGTGTGTTAAGACCCCTCATGCTCAACCAGATCAAATTTGATGGTGCAGCTACCCATCCAGGCTGTTATATTGTAAAGTTTGTGGACGATACAGCGGTGGTGGGATGCATCACAAACAAAGATGAGTCAAGCTACAGGCAGGAGGTGGAACACCTGGAGAGCTGGTGCAGGAAGAACAACCTTCACATGTGATGAAGACGAAGGAGATGACTGTGGATTTCAGAAGGAGAAATTATTTTAAACTATTTATCACCTGCTTCACCTTTATGCAGCACACGGGTGCAGGGAGAAGCTCCCTCCTGCATCATGTCATGATCTCCACTCTCTGCCACCTGCAGCTCTCTGCCATGCCCACCTTTCTCCTCTGTGTTGCAGCAGCTTTGTGAAGGGTTGACCCTTTGTTGTCCAGCTGCACCGATCAACTTTTATCTTCCAACTTAAAATGCATTGTATCATATTGTAAAATCGTCATAATCACAAAATATAAGTGTTAAAAGTTATTTTAAATTATTTTATAACTTCTATGTTCAGTTGTTAGTGTAACTAATCTTTCAGCTCTGTACTGCATCAGCTGCGTGAAGGGTTAATCATTTGCTGTCCTGATGCACTTCTCTTCTCTTGTACTACTATCCGTACTTGGCTGTTTTTGACTTATCACGGGGGTGGGTCCTGGCACCTTGCACCCGCAATAAAAGAGGGACTACTGTAATGCCACTTTTAATTGATGATATATGGCTTATATGTCCTGCTGATTATCCATGCTGCTGATTTCTTGCCTTTATGCTACTGCATTCATGCCCATCTTCTCACTACAGTCTCATGTTTGGGCTGGTGTTTAAAGCTGGGGTATGTAAGATTGCAATGTAGTCTGTAACTTTTCAAACAATATATTTTTAACATATTTCTTCACTCTGTCACTATCTACTGACAAACTGATGTTAGACAAAGTAATCTCTGAAAAAAACTATAGTCCCCTTGCTTCTCTATCAGCATTTATAAAAACACTAAAAACACAGAGTGACCAGGACAATGACAGCCAATAAAAACAGAGTTTGTAACCAGCCAATTAAAAACAGAGCTTGAATTTGAATCAGCCAATAAAAACAGAGCTTGAATTTGAATCTCAGCAGAGCCTCCCCCTCAGAGCCATATATGGCTCTGAGGGGGAGGGATCAGAATGCTTTGCCTGTTGAAAGATTTTCTAAGTTCTGCACTCTACAGAAAGTTACACATAGCACCTATAATATACCATAATATTTTACATTATTAGTGTTTAACGTATACAGTAGTCCCTCGTTTATTGAGGGGGATCCATACCCTGAAGACCTGCGATTCCCACACTCTTGCAATATTCCAAACAATGTTTCCAAACTCTAAACAAAATAGAGTGATCCCGTGAAAAATGAACCACTAGGGACTACTGTTTATTAGACCCCCATATATCGTTTCTTTTTATACTTTATATTTGAGCTATTTTGGGGTATAACTGGGACCTTAATTACACAGCTTCATTGCACCACATGGACCACATGTGATGCGAATAACAATAAAGAGCCTTGAACCTTGAAAGAATAGCAAAATAAGATAATGAAGTGATGTAAGTGCATCTCCAATTCTGATCCTGTGAGAGATGAGGAACAGTGTTCCAGAGATAAAGCAAGGTTATCTAGGGTCAATGTCAGATGTAAGACAGACCATTAAAACTTAGACCTCATCACATCTGCTTATCTGTGTGATCAAACATTTAAGGATTGAAATGATGGAATAGTCCCTAACAAATTATTTGTTTCCACTTGTTTCAAGTCACACCGGTGCATTTTAAATGTTATGCAAACTTCAGCATGTTTGCTCAGTTCACCACTTTAAATATTAATAATTTAAATAATTCTTTAGATACACCATTTTTCAATACGTTGGCATTTTAAATTAAATACAAAAGTCCAATAACCATGCTTATGAACTATAATAAATAAAATAAGACAGTCACTCTCAGCTGCTCTTGGTATTTAGTACAAAAGGCTCCAATATTACAAACAATCCACTATTTACAGAACGTTTGCATTACTAAGTACACTATGTCCACATTGTCACAGTGAACCTCCTGAAAACCTCCATGGCACGGATGCA
The DNA here is from genome assembly GCA_038048925.1 of Garcialebias charrua. Classification (NCBI taxonomy): domain Eukaryota; kingdom Metazoa; phylum Chordata; class Actinopteri; order Cyprinodontiformes; family Rivulidae; genus Garcialebias; species Garcialebias charrua. The sequence continues at coordinate 4,167 of JBBPBX010070684.1, read as the reverse complement.
CAAGGTGTGGGCGACAAAATAAGCATTTGTCCAGGTTCCTATCTTGGTGCCTCCATCTGCCTCCCCTCTGATGAATAATGTAACATGTGGTGAGAGGTGTGGGTGGCAGAGAGCAATGGCCTCTCCTCAAAATAGACATGAGTGTAAAAATGAAGAAAGCCTTGAAGATAAATTACAGTAGCAAATTACACAGATATAAAAACGTTTTCATGCTGCATGGGCTTTTCTTGGTAGAATTAAAGACGTGGCACCTCTTGCATGAGTGCATACCAACCACAGTTTATGAAGTTTTAAACTAAGAATATCTTATGTTTCATATGTTTTTTTTAAACCTTCAAAAGAACATTATGCAAAAATCTTAGATGTCAATTAGACTATGTGCTGTAAATGACAGTTACTGGCACAACAAGTTTTACAGTGGCTCAATACGTGTAAAACTCACTGAATTATTGCAACTTTTTTGGCATTCTAAGACCGGTTGACTGTAGTCTTCTTAACCTGGATTAGCTCCAAAAGTTAAAAGTAGATGTGCATCCAACAATTCCTTCACAACGGATTTACCCAGATAGAACGGACTGAGGAAAACAGAACTTAAACTATTACGCAAAACAAAGCAAAAAAAATTGTAGAAACGTTTTGGCTTTCGTCCGAAAGACTTCCTCAGTCTAACTCGTCAACACCATCACAATTCCAATAACAACACATTCAGAGTAAGACAACACTCCGATACACAGTGACATGCCAGGGAGACCGAAAAGTGGGTGAAGAATTTATCTGACAGACAGCTCACCCAGCCGGAGACAGAGATTCTTGCCAGGGGGATAAACTTTGCAGTGGCACCAAGTAGAATTCCGCTGGTGGAGATGATCACAGCCACTGAGTCAGCCATCCTTAACAACAAAATTAAAGAGTTTGAAGCAGAACAACTCAGAGTCAAAGTTTCAGCCTGTCTCAGTAATGCTAAACCACCACCTTCCAACATCAGTAGAGAAGAGAGGGATGCACTTACCACTCTTAGCAAGGACAAAAACATCATAATTCTCCCAGCAGACAAAGGAAGGTGCACAGTGATTTTGAACCAGAAAGACTATCATGAGAAAGCTATGTCACTCAGTGACTTAACCACTTATGAACCACTGAAACATTGGTGGAACTGAACATAGGTGGATCTGCAGTGGAGGTGGTCTCCAGCTACAAATACTTGGGTGTACACTTGAATGATAACCTCAGCTGGAGCAACAACACCACCAGCCTGATCAAGAAAGGTCATCAAAGACTCTACTTCCTCAGACGGCTGAGACGAGCTGGTCTGAGCAGCCCAGTTCTCACCTCCTTCTACAGGTGTGCAGTGGAGAGCGTCCTGTGCTCCAGCATCAACGTGTGGCATGGAGGCTGCACAGTTGCAGAGAGGAAAGCTCTACAGAGAGTGGTGAAGGCTGCACAGAAGTCTGTTGGAGTCAGTCTCCCCACCATCACAGACATTTACACCTCCAGATGCAGGAAAAGAGCCACCTGCATCATGAAAGACCTCACTCACCCAGCACACTCACTCTTTGCCCCACTCCCCTCAGGACGGAGGTTGAGGAGCATCAAATGTAGAACCACTAGACTGAGGAACAGCTTCTACCCTGAGGCTGTTAGACTCATGAATAAATAAAAATAAAATAAAAATAAACACTGCAAAATATCACATCATGCTGATGCTGATCTGTTTTCTTGTTGCTGTGTTCATCTGTGACCATCTGCTCATACAGACTCATGTTCGTGCTGCTGTTTATAATGATGTTTTTCCACTACATTAGGGCTTAGTGTATTACTAGTTGATGTTTTTCTTAGTTAATTCTAGATGTTATTACTGTTTTTCTCTTGCATTTGTTGTTGGATGTAACTGGGACCCCGTGTACATAATCTCGTTTTCATCACATGTACCACATGCGGTGCAAATGACAATAAAGACTCTCTGACTCTGACTCTGACTCTGAAAAGAGATCCAGGAAGTGGTTACAAGAAGAAGTTGATAGATTGCCTGAAATTTTCGAAGCAGGACAAGGCTATTGACAGTATTCTGTACCACAGACTGTACCCAGGGGAGGCCACGCCAAGTCTGTATGGTTTACCCAAAATCCACAAACAAGGTGTACCTTTAAGACCAATTGTTAGCATGATTAACTCGGTCACTTACAATGTTTCCAAATATCTGGCATCTGTACTCATCCCTTTAGTTGGCAGCTCAGAACACCACATACAGAACACCATGGACTTTGTGGATAAGGTGAGGGATGTCATCATGGAGACTGATGAAACAATGGTCTCTTTTGATGTCACATCACTCTTTACGTGCATTCCTGTTGATGAGGCAGTAGAGGTGGTCTGTTTAAGGTTAAAATCAGACACCACTCTGAACAGCAGGACCACGCTTTCCACAGAGCAACTGTGTCAACTCTTGAAACTGTGCCTGCAGTCAACCTACTTCACATATGGGGAGCAATATTATAGGCAGAAACATGGGTGTGCTATGGGGTCTCCAGTTTCTCCTATTGTTGCCAACCTGTACATGGAGGAGGTAGAAAAGAGAGCCTTGACGTCCTTTTCAGGGAGACCACCAAGTCATTGGTTCAGGTATGTTGACGACACCTGGGTTAAAATTAAATCTCAGGAAGTCCAACATTTCACTGATCACATCAACTCTGTGGATAAATATATCAAGTTCACACGAGAAGATGTAAAAAATGGCAGGTTGGCTTTCTTGGACTGTGAGGTCTCAGTTTCTGATAGAGGAAATTTGCAAACTGAGGTGTACCGCAAACCCACTCACACAGACCAGTATTTACAGTTTGACTCCCATCACCCTCTGGAGCACAAGTTAGGAGTCATCAGGACTCTGTATCACAGAGCAGACAGTGTCCCCACTAACTCAGGAGCCAGACAGAAGGAGAAATCACACACAAAACAGGCTCTAGAGAAATGTGGATATCCTAACTGGGCCTTCCTGAAAGCAGAGAAGAAACCCAAACAGGACTCCAGCCAGCCATCAGGTGAAAAGAAGGAACCCAGACCCAGACCAGTGGTCATTCCGTATGTTGCGGGAGTTTCAGAGACATTGAGACGTTTATTTTCTAAACACAACGTCCCAGTGGCTTTTAAACCCCAAAATACATTACGGCAAAGACTGGTTCATCCCAAAGATCCAGTCCCCCGGCACAAACAGAGTAATATTGTGTATGCTGTTCAGTGTCAGGAGGGCTGTGATCAGTCTTACATCGGGGAAACTAAACAGCCACTGGCCAAAAGGATGGCCCAGCACAGAAGATCAACATCATCAGGTCAGGACTCTGCGGTCTACACTCATCTCCAGGTCAGAGGTCACTCTTTCAGGGATGAAGATGTTCACATCCTTGATAGAGAGGAACGATGGTTTGAGAGAGGAGTAAAGGAGGCCATCTTTGTGAAAAGAAACCGTCCATCATTAAACAGAGGTGGAGGCCTCCAGGTTCAACTGTCCCCCTCTTACAATGCTGTTATTGCTAGTATCACTCAGCCCTCTGTGAATAGCAAACAACCATCAGGGTGCTAACGATCCATCGTCAGGCTGATGGTCCTCCTTGATCATGTGAGCAGCTGGTTTCGGCTGTCATCAGCCAACTGGTTGATCCACTGTGAGAGGGTGCTATTTATAAGACTGAGTTGAATACAGCAGCTCAGACTGAGGAAGTCTTTCGGACGAAAGACGAAATGTTTCTACAATTTTTTTGCTTTGTTTTGTTTTGTTTTTTGAATGTCCAGAGGACCAGACTTAGCTTTTTTAGATATTACGCATAAGGATATACGTGTTTTATGTACAGTGATTATAAACATTTACAGTATATGTACAGGTGGTACAAACCCTGGAAGGGAAGGTGAGAGGTAAGAGGCTGTGAGGAACAGTTAGATATTGCAGCTTGGAGGTTTCTTACAGGAAGTTGGTAGGAGGGCAGTGTGGAGTTCCAGATCCAGGAGAACCAGCTGAGAGGAGTTCAGGTGGAATGTTGTGGACAGTGATGGGAAGGCGGAGGAGCAGCTGAGGGAGATCCACAAGGAGAACTCATTACTCACAAGAGTAAAGGATTCAAGGACAGTCAAGTTGGTCCAGGACAGGAGGTGCAGGAACCAGGTTCAGTGAGAGCATGA
>JBBPBX010070683.1:0-18523 GCA_038048925.1 Garcialebias charrua | reverse complement strand
ACAAACTATCTACACTTGGACTAAGCCCCTCTATTTGTAACTGGATACTAGACTTCTTAACAGACAGACCACAGTCCGTGAAGATCCACAACTTCTCCTCCTCCACCATAACCCTCAGCACTGGCTCTCCTCAGGGATGTGTGCTGAGCCCCCTTCTGTTCACTCTGCTCACATATGATTGTACAGCCACACTTCCAGGCTGTCATATTGTTAAGTTTGCAGATGATACAGCGGTGGTGGGATGCATCACAAACAATGATGAGTCCAGCTACAGACAGGAGGTGGAACATCTGGAGAGCTGGTGCAAAGAGAACAATCTTCACATGAATGTGAAGAAGACAAAGGAGATGATTGTGGACTTCAGAAGGAACAAACACACCCATGCCCCACTGATAATAGGTGGGTCTGCAGTGGAAGTGGTCTCCAGCTACAAATACCTGGGTGTACACTTGAATGATAACCTCAGCTGGAGCAACAACACCACCAGCCTGATCAAGAAAGGTCATCAGAGACTCTACTTCCTCAGACGGCTGAGACGAGCCGGCCTGAGCAGCCCAGTTCTCACCTCGTTCTACAGGTGTGCAGTGGAGAGCATCCTGTGCTCCAGCATCAACGTGTGGCATGGAGGCTGCACAGTTGAAGAGAGGAAAGCTCTGCAGAGAGTGGTGAAGGCTGCACAGAAGTCTGTTGGAGTCAGTCTCCCCACCATCACAGACATTTACACCTCTAGATGCAGGAAAAGAGCCACCTGTATCATGAAAGACCTCACTCATCCAGCACACTCACTCTTTGCCCCACTCCCCTCAGGACGGAGGTTGAGGAGCATCAAGTGTAGAACCACTAGACTGAGGAACAGCTTCTACCCTGAGGCTGTTAGACTCATGAATAAATAAAAATAAAATTAAAATAAACACTGCAAAATATCACATCATGGTGATGCTGATATGTTTTCTTGTTGCTGTGTTCATCTGTGACCATCTGTGACCATCTGCTCATACAAACTCATGTTCGTGCTGCTGTTTATTCCCACTATATTAGGCTTAGTGTATTACTAGTTGATGTTTTTCTTAGTTAGTTCTCGATGTTATTACTGTTTTTCTCTTTCATTTGTTGTTGGATGTAACTGGGACCTCGTGTACATAATCTCGTTTTCATCTCATGTACCACATGCGGTGCAAATGACAATAAAGACTCTCTGACTCTGACTCTGACTATGGTCGGATCTGGGGGGTGGGTGAGTGGCTCGTCCTGTTCGGGTGGCCCTGGGGGCTCTGCGCTCGGGGTCCTTCTTGGGGTCTTGGGCTCTGGTCCCCCCTTTGTCTGCCTCGGGTCTTGGGGTTCGGGTCTCTGATGCTTCGCGGTCACTATTGAATGTTCTATTAGAGAAGCCTTATTCATTTATGCATGCTCACAACCACACACTAATAGATGCAGGGATGTATATGTAGGTATCGTATGTAGATATGTAGATGTGTATGTGACTGCATATGCATGTATATGTATGTATGTATATATGTAGGTATAGGTATATACAGTATATTTATAGAAATCTACTGCAAAGCCATGAATATTCTAAGTATTTTATACATATGTATTTTGTTGCTGTGTCTGTCATGTTCTTTGCAGATTTACAGACAGCGGTCGGGTGTATTTGCATTGTGCTCTCTTTGTGTATGTTTATTACCGTATTCTCCGGCCTATAAGTCGCACTGGAGTATAAGTCGCACCAGTCCAATTATGTCCAATGAAGTGGAAAAATTCACGTATAAGTTGCACCGGCCTATAAGTCGCACCTCACGGCACAAAACGAGCACGCGCAGCAACAACAGACCTGCAGTGCAGCAAACAGACCTGCATCTCTTTGATCTTTAAAGATAAACACATAAAAAATATATTCTTGTTAGCTGACATTACAGTAAAAGTGTGTCTCAGTTTAACTTTTCTTGATAAATGCACTTTGACGGTTAAAAAACGTTAAATTAAGTGACCAATTTTTGACCCAAGTGAAAATACAGAAAAATCCACGTATAAGTCGCACCGGCCTATAAGTCGCAGGGCTTAGAAATGTATGCAAAAAGGTGCGACTTTTAGGCTGGAGAATACGGTATATTTTGTAGTCTTACTTTCCGTCTTTCCTTTCTTTCTATCCTCTTAAGAAAATCATAATGGTGTGAAGAGGATGGCTGTAAGGTGGGAAGGGAGGCCATCTATAAAAGGAAATAAGAAAGAAAGAAAGAAAAAAATCTCCATTTCATTGAATGTTATGGACAATAAAGTTATATTGAATTGAATCAATTTAATACAAAATAAATGTTGAACAGAACATCCCAGAGATGAGACAGATCTAAGCAGTAGAATCTGTTTTTCCAAGACTTTAAAACATATTTTTAACAATCTTATAAAGAGCACAACCACCAGGATATGCCCTATAAATGACAATTCTATTTCCCCTAATGAGGACATTTCAGGGGATTTATCAGAAAATCTTTTTATTTTTTATAATTCCTAAAAATATTTATTCATACTGTATTTAAATTTTATTGCAGGGCGGCACGATGGCACAGTTGGTACAGCTGCTGCCTGTCAGTGAGCAGGTCATCCTGGGTCAAATCCAGGTCAGGGGTCTTTCTGGGTGGAGTTTGCATGTTCTCTCCGTGCATGCGTGGGTTTTCTCCAGGTACTCCAGTTTCCTCCCACAGACCAAAAACATGCATGTTAGACTGATTGGTAATTGTCTCTAGGTGTGAGTGAGAGAGTGAATGTTGTTTGTCTCTATGTGTCCCTGTGATGGACTGGAGACCTGTCCAGGGTGTCCCCCACCTCTCGCGCAGTGATGGCTGGACTTGGGCACCAGTGACCCCCTGTGACCCAAAAAGGAAGAAGCGGGTAAAGATAATGGGTGGCTGGATGGATAAAAAAGTAACCAAGAACACAAGTGAACATGTTGACAGTCAAGAGAGAACAGATACAGCCCAAGAATGACTTCTTTTTTTAATGAGCTTAAAAGTTTAGAAGAACTCTGTCCTTGGTCACTGTACACCAGTGGTTCCCAACCCTGGTCCTTGAGGAACGCCATCCTGCATGTTTTAGTTGTTTCCCTGCTCCAACACACCTGATTTGGAGATTTTATTACTTCCTGCAGTTCTGTCAAAGCCTGTTAATTCAGATTAATTCAAATCAGGTGTGTCAAAGCAGAGAAACAACTAAAAACATGCAGGGTGGTGTTCCTCAAGGACCAGTGTTGGGAACCACTGCTGTACACAACTGACTGTGTGGGAACAATAGGTAGGAGAGGTGGAGCGCTCTCTGTGGGCCACTTTTTTATGTATTTTATTAAAAATAATTCAAATTTAAAGAACATATAGTACAATGACAAAATAACTGGTGTTGGCACCATTGAATACCTTGGAACCAATAACTGGTCCAAGCCTAGTAGAATATGTTTTGGTGACATAAACTACTTTATAACTTTAGACTAAAATGTTTGGCATTCTAAAAAGCATAAAATTTAAATTAATCACATACTCTTCTCTTATCAGTCGGTCATAGTCTGTTAGCTCAAAACCATGGAAGCACAAACAAAACGGTTAAACTGATTCATCTGTGATTTGGACAATCAGCCCTCTGTGGTGAGTTCTGGTGTTTCTGTATCATGTCTCGTGAGAGTTCAGTTTTATTTGAAGGTGTGACGTAACTTAAAATAACCAGCCTCTGACGTAGGTGTTTGTTTGCTGTTCTCTAAGTAAATGTGCCAGTAATTAAGTGAAGATGGCAACAACCCTGCTAACAAAACTACCGGTACTCCTAAAATGAGATGAACAGATCCTCAGTACGTTCCACACAAACATATGTATTTCACATTTATTTCTGTTTAGTTTTAGTGTTCTGCGGCTTTTTGCTAGATGAGAATCAGTCATTTAATTAGAGTACCCACCAACTGTAAATAACGTTTGAAACCTGGTATGTGAGCTGCTATTTTAAGCTTCCAGCTTCTGCATTTAGACCAGTAGAAGGAAGGTGTAGCTGCCTAGTAAACAGGAGTGCCTGGGTAGATGATAATAATAATGAAAACTGGCAGGCCAAGCTAAGTGTTTTTAAAGTCTAACATTTATTTAATTATGGTATCATTTTCAGGAGGTTCACTAACTCTATGATTAGCACTTACCAGCTGACGATACTGTCATGACGTGCTAAAATGTGAGTGCATACATTTTTTCTTTGGAAAATTTGTTTTTATTGGTTTATAATGGCTGTCTGTGTGTTAGAATTTTAAGTCAGTTCTGTGTTGCATGATGGATAACAGATAATAATTGATGACCAATATCTTCATATGCTAATTCTGAGTGTACTTTTTTATAAATAAACTGAACTTTATATGCCTATACACAGTATAAAAATGAAGGGCTTTAAACAATGTCCTCTATATCACTAATAAGAACCTTTGGAATTTTAATGATCGCACTTTGCAAACTAATAACAAAGTCTGAAAATGCACAAAAACCCAACCTAAACAAAAAATGTGCTTTTTGGGGTGTTTGGGGTGGCTGTGACTGAGTGGTTAGAGCAGTTGTCCTCCAATGCAAGAGTTGGGGGTAGGTCTGTCATGATAACAAATTTTGCTGAGTGATTAATTGTCTCAGAAATTATTGCGATAAATGACAATATTGTTTTAAATTTGACCCTCTATTGCAGCCACCACTGATTTTGCCTAATTTTATAAAAATTTGATTTTATTTGATGTTTATTCATTCATTTTAAAATAACAATACAAGACAGTTTCATCAGATACAAGAATACAAGTAGGATAAAATGAAGGGAGCAGAAAGAAGATGAAATCTTATTATATCTGCCCCTTATTTCACAGTTTGTTCAACCAATGATAACCTTCAAACTACATCACAAAATGAATAATTCTACTTAATTTTTCTAACTGTAATATACAAACTACATCACAAAATGAATAGTTCTACTTAATTTTACTAACTGTAATACACAAACTACATCACAAAATGAATAATTCTACTTAATTTATCTAACTGTAATACACAAACTACATCACAAAATGAATAATTCTACTTAATTTTTCTAACTGTAATACACAAACTACATCATTCTAACTGTAATACACAAACTACATCAGAAAATGAATAATTCTACTTAATTTTTCTAACTGTAATACACAAACTACATCAGAAAATGAATAATTCTACTTAATTTTTCTAACTGTAATACACAAACTACATCACAAAATGAATAATTCTATTTACACAAACACACTAAGTTACATCATATATAGTTTTTGAGCAAGTCCTTTTTGACCTTTTTCTTAAATGTATACATTGATTTTGCATTTTTAACATCACTCTCCAGAACATTCCACAATCGAACTCCCTGAATTGAGGTAGACCGTCCCTTTAAGCTGGTTCTGAATTGTGGTTTGATGAATATCTCTGTCCCTTTGAGATTGTAATAACTTTGTCTTTTTATAAAATGTCTTTGGATATTTAAAGGTAATGTGTTATTATGAGCCCTATACATAACTGATAAAATACTATATTCTACCAATTCCTGGAATTTCAATAAATTTAGCTGAAGAAACAAGGTGTTTGATGGGTGACTGAAATGTTTTCTGGTGATTACTCTTACAGCTCTCTTTTGTAAAATAAAAACAGGCTTTGTAATTGTTTTGCACGCTTTTCCCCAAACCTCAATACAATAGATTAAATGTGGAACAATGATTGTGTTATACAACATATACAGAGCTTTATCAATTAAAAAATCCCTGACTTTATACAGTACTGCAATTGATCTAGCTATTTTTGTTTTAATGGAATTTACATGATGTTTCCATGTCAGTTTGTCATCAATGATAACACCCAGAAACTTCACTTCACTCACTTTACAGATCACAACATCTTCAATTTCAAATGGATCGAGTCATTCACATATAAAATAAATAACTTTGGTCCAAGCACAGAGCCCTGAGGAACTCCACAAGTGATATCACGGAGGTCAGATCTAACATCATTTATTTGCACAAACTGTTTCCTATCTTTCAAATAGCTAGATACCCACTGTAATGCTGGTCCTCTAATACCATATTTATTTAGTTTTTCAAGGAGAATGGTGTGGTCAATGGTATCAAATGCTTTTTTTAGATCAACAAAAACACTAACACAGTACTGTTTATGATCGACAGCATTAGTTATTTGTTCCATTAAATCCATGAGAGCCATTGACGTAGAGTTTTTTTCTCTAAACCCATACTGACTGCTACTTAAAATATTTTGTTTATCAATAAATTGATCCAATCTGGTCACAAATAGTTTTTCTAGAATTTTTGAGAACTGTGGTAACAAGGATATTGGCCTATAATTATTGAATACACATTTATCACCATTTTTAAAAAGAGGAATTACCTTTGCTACTTTCATGTTATCTGGAAATATTCCTGTTGAAAAAGATAAATTGCATATATATGTAAACGGTTCAATAACATAACTCATTATTTCTTTTACGAACATCATATCCATGTCCACCCAGTCTTTTGATCTCTTGTCTGAGAGATTTTTTACCATTTTCATAATTTCCTCTTTGTTAGTTCCATTAAGAAAAATACTGTTGGTGCAACTTTTAATTGAATGACACACATTATTATCTACTTTTGGTATTTTAGCTGCAAGGCTTGATCCAATATTTACAAAATATTGATTAAATTCATTTACGATATCATTCTCATCATGTATTTCTTTGTCATCTTTCACAAAATATTTTGCAATGTTCGTTTTCGCTTTATGACTTTTTAGAACATCATTTATAACTCGCCATGTTGTTTTAGTGTCACCATTACTTTTGTTTAATAAATCACTATAGTATTCTTTCTTGCATTTTCTTATAATCATTACCAATTTATTTTTATATTTTTTATATTTTTCTTCAGCTTGTTGTGTTCTCGTTTTTAAGAAACATGAATACAAGTAATTTTTTTACAAGCATTTCTCAACCCTTTAGTCATCCAAGGTTGGTCGACAATATTTCTTTTTCTACGATTTCTTTGCACACAATTCTTTTCATACAGAGCTTCTAAAATATTCATAAATTCATCATATGATCTGTTAACATCATCAATATACACGTCCTTCCAGTTTTGCTTCTGTAAATCATCTTTTAATTGATCCATAGCTTTTTTTGATGTGTTTATTATTTTTTTCTTAATTGTAACTTCTTTTGTAATGTTTTGATCATTTCTGTAGATAGTGAAAACTGGTAAATGATCACTTAAATCAGTTGTTAAGATACCACCTGTCATATCCCCATTTGTTATATTTGTGAAAATGTTGTCAATTATCGTAGCACTATGAGTTGTAATTCTTGTTGGTTTTGATATTAACGGATAAAGATTTAAACTATACATTGAATTTAGAAATGTGCTGATGTTATTTGAATCTGTTTTATTTCCCAGGTCAATATTAAAGTCTCCACACAAGAAAACTTTTTTATTTAAACTCTTTTCCAATAGTTGTATGATTTTATCGGTGAATATTTCTATATTTGATCCTGGTGATCGATATACACAACTTATGGATATGTTTTTAGCATTTTCGTTTAATATTTCTATTGTTATTATTTCCATAAGATTGTCAACAATTATTGACATTTCATTAATTATTCTACACTTTATTTCATTTTTGACAAATAGAGCTACTCCACCACCTTTTTTATTGTTTCTGTTTAAATGATATAATTCATATCCTTCGATGTGAACATTATTTTTGTTTTCATCATTAAGCCATGTCTCTGACAGTGCTATTAATGTAAAAGAGCACAATACACCAGTCTTGGCCTCCCTTCACTGGCTACCGGTTCATCTTCGAATCCAATTCAAAATTCTCATGTATGTCTACAAATCGCTGAACAGTCTCGCCCCCGCCTATCTCTCGGATCTGATACACCCATATGTCCCTCCACGTGCTTTGAGGTCAGAGGATCAGGTACTCTTAATAGTTCCAGAAACTCGCCTTAAGCGCAGGGGTGACAGGGCGTTCTCTGTAGCAGGCCCAAGACTCTGGAACGAGTTACCGCTGCTCATCAAACAGGCCCCCTCCCTCTCGGTTTTCAAATCCCGGTTAAAAACTCACTACTACTCCATCGCTTTCAATGCCAGCTGATTTGTATTGGATCGTTTTATTTATGATCTGCAATGTTTTTATGTTTTTCGTGTTGTACTTCATTGTCTGTGTTGCCTGTTGCGTGTTTGTTTGTCCAGCACTTTGTGTGGACTTGTTCCTGTTTAAAGTGCTTTATAAATAAAATGGTATGGTATGGTATGGTAAAGTTCTGTTTAACTGTTTTAAATAATCTGTTATTTTGGATATGTTTGCATTTATACTTCTACTATTGATGTGAATAATAGAGAGATCTCCATTTGTTATATTGATGTCATTAAACTGTTCTTCATTATAGTATTCACAGTCTTTTATAGCAGGATAAAAATTTGCATCAACCACATCTTCAACATTGTATATTTTAAACTCTGAGTCTTCGTTTGTTGTTGTCATGTTTTAATGTATTTGTTTGTTTGTTCATTTTTGTCAATTTTTGTGTATGAACATGTGATAGTGATTGGTGATTTGTCATTTTTGAGCTCATCTAAATGTGTCTAAGTCTTTCAGATCTTTTATTATTTTAGCTTGAGAACTTTCATGTACTTTGATCCATATGTTTCCGTTTCTTGTCCAAGTTTTTGTTATTTTTTTGTCCTTTTTCAACAACCTTGCTGCATGTGCAATGTTTGCGTTTTTTTTAGTTAGGTGTTCATTCATGTAGACATTAGTGTTTATGAGTTTCTTTGACTGCATCATTACCCTGTTTCTTTGTTTCCTTCCAATGAATCTGACGACTACTGATGGTTTAAGTTTGTCAGCTCTATTGGGCAGTGTGTAATGCCTGGTCCCCACCAAACTTGTCAGAACGCTCCTGCCGCCCCCTTTTGGCCGCTTGTCATGTTCCCACAAAGCCACTGAAGACCGTCTGATGACGCGCACTGGGGGGAGGCAGAGGGGAGGGGGTCTAGCTCGTTTTCCGGGTCAGTTGTTGTGTTACTGCAGCTCCGACAGTCTTTGGTGAGATTAAAATGTTTTTTGATGTTTGGGGTGATCAAACGCTGGAGTGGACAGCTGTAACTGGTTAAAATGCCAAGTTTCTTACCGGAGTTTGGTTCCAATTCATGGAGGCTCGATCGGGTAAGTTTAAAAAGTCAAAAAAAAGTCCCGTTGTCGTTGTGTCATCACATAGCAGAGGCTCTCCCGACTGTTTGCTGGACGCGTCGAGCCACCAGAGATCGAATTTTATGACGTTGGCGGCTCGACGCGTAGGTTGCTTTGGACGCGCGCGTGCGTGGAAAGGAACTGCAGCGTGCCGTCGCGCCGCTTCAATCACTCAAAACGCGCCGCTTCACGGTTCGCCGCGACTCCACGCGTCTCCCCATAGACTTTGAATGTAAACCGGCCGCTTCAGCCGCCCGACACCGGTGCAGTGGGTACCCGGCATAACAGATGGAAATGTCATCATGTTTAATGGTAATGCCTTTGTCACTTAAGAAAGTGACTACCTGATTCTCCAGAGACTGCAGTTGTTCTGGTTGTCCATCTTCAGTCGTGTTAGCGCCTGCAACTACTTCTGCCGATGTCCGGCGTTTAACCTCGAGTCCAGAAATGACCAGATTCTCGCCTCTTATGTATTGTTCCATGTCATCACACTTTTGTTCCAATTGAGCTAATCGTTCATCTCTGATGATCTCCTGAGCTTTCATTTGCTTCATCTCCTCTACCAGTTGAGTAATGTTTTTTTGCTCAGCTCTCAAACTTGCAAGTTCCTCAGTGAGAAAGTTTATTGCTTTTTTCAATTCCTCCATTAACTCCAAATTTTTATCCACCGAGTTTTGACTCACCGACTCCTGTCTCGGCGACTCCTGTTTCTTTTTTCTCCCAGGACTCATCTCGCCTGCTTCTTCTGGCCTGGATACAGAAATTCACTGTTCCACAGCAACTCGCTCGCCGATCTGCTCCCGTCCACAGCAACTCGCTCGCCTCTGCTCCCGTCCACAGCAACTCGCTCGCTGCTCTGCTCATGTCCAACAGTAACCAGCTTGCTGTTCTGCTCACGTCCACAGCCAATGTATCTTTTGTGCCAGTCCCAAGCTCGGGTAAATTCAATTAAATTCAGTTTATTTATATAGCGCCAAATCACAACAAAGTTGTCTCAGGGCACTGAACAGAAACATTCACATACGTAGAAAAGCCAATTAGTAAAGTTTTCAATCTAATGAAGCCAGCAGACTCATTGAATCTTCACTTTGTCGCAGTCTCCCATCTTGAGCAAGCACAGTGGCAACAGTGGAAAAAAAAAAAAAAAAACTCAGGACAGTATTACACTTTTGTTATTTCATTTTATGCTTATGTTTATTAAATGTTTAGTGTTTTAGTGTTGGTGTAACTTTTCATACTTTCATACTACTGTACTACTATGCAAAAACTACTATGCAAAAACTCAGGACAGTATTACACTTTTATTATTTCATTTTATGCTTATGTTTATTAAATGTTTTAGTGTTTTAGTGTTTAAATGTTTACTGTTGCACCGAGGGACAGAGATAAATGCAATTTCAATCCTGTGTATGTCCTGTACATATTGCAGTTTTGACAATAAAGTTGACTTTGACTTTGAAAACGTGACCATTTACGCCTTTTAATTAGTAATTATTGTCAAATTTAAGAAGAAATGTTGGTTAATTTGTTTTGAGTGTAGTACCTTTTTGACCACTGGATGACAGTATAAGACTGTTTGAACCGAAGGATGGATAGTGAGGGAGCGAGCAGCGTGTCTCTTTAAGAAAAATGGGAGGGAGGCCCCTTGACGTGACATGGGCTGTCTCTCTTTCATTTTCTTCGGTTCTCAAAATGGCGGACGTGCTGTGTGGTTTGAGTTCTTTAGCATTTTTAATTCAAAGCTTTTAATAAAACAATATGTAAACAAGTTCTCAGCTTCCTTTTGCAAAGAAAAACAAAATTTTACATGAAGGTACAGTTTTCAACCGTGAATTTAGGAGTTTCGACAAGACAGAGTTTTCTTTCCTGAGTTTGGCCTGTTAGCTTAGCTCGTAGCTTAGCTTCTCAGCTTAGCTGCTTTTAATGACCCCAAAACACAATTTTGGCCATTTAAAATAGATTTTAAAAATAAAATAGAAAAGGAGGGGTCAGTCAAAAAAAACTGGAGTTGGAGCTTTTTGTTATCCAGTGTCTTCAGTAGAAAGAGAGACATGAAGAAACAATAAAGCTGATAAAGGAAAATTATGTCGATAATTTTCATTTATCATGCAACTATTTGATTTATTGTTTATTGCGACGGGCCTAGGTGAGGGTTCGATTCCACCAGCAGTCGCATGCCGAAGTGTCCCTGGGCAAGACACTGAACCCCTCACTGCCTCTGATGCGTGTCCCAATAGTGTATGAATGTGATAAAGCTCTGATTAGTCTCTGTAGAGATCTAGTAGAGTGTTATATGAATGGGTAAATGAGGACACAGACACACAGACAGCAAAGCACTATTTTGAGTATCTAGATCAGATAGAAAGGTACCATGTAAGTACAGTCCATTTACCATTTCTTTTTAAAATTGTGAACCTACCTTACTTTCCGCCCTTTAAGTCACTCTGCCCTATATGTCGCATTAGTCCAATTATGTCCAATAAAGTGGAAAAATCCATAAAGGTGTCGAACCTCCGTATACATCACATCTATTATTCGTCACAGCTGACGCATCGCGTATGTTACGCTTCGCAAATGGCCACAGGAGCGTGCACGGTAGGACTTTAACAAGATTAACACTTAAAAAAAATGATTTATTTGTTGAAAATTATAGCAAAGATGTGTCTGAGCTGAACTTTTCCTTAATAAATGCACGTAATGTTCAAATCAGCCGAATAAAAAAAAATAGTTTCGCTACGTCGGTGCTGCGAAGTGTGCACGCGCAGCAAGCGGATACGCTTCATTTCTTTAAAATAAACACCTAAAAAATATATTTGTTACCTGACATTATAACAAAAGTTTTTCTGAGCTGAACTTTTCCTTTAGAAATTAACGTAATCGTCAAATCTACTGGATTTAAATTGTTTCGCTTTGACGGTCTTCCAAACGGTCGCTTGCTGCGAAAATAAATTATAAATAAATCAAATTTTCGCTCAAACATCTTCTACAGCTAACTCATTGTAAATGTCCATCCAGTGATTACTTTCTGTAAGTTTCATCAAAATCTGTCCTGTGGTTCTTGAGCTATTTTGCTAACAAACACTGAGGTAACAGTAGTTCAGAGCTCCAGAGAGTAGGAGGCCGTGCTGCGACAGAGTGAGTCTGAGCAGAGGAGGCTTCTGTTGGACACATGAGCTGGGAACGGTCGGTGGACTCTCTGGAAGTGTCAGAGCTCCAGAGAGCAAGAGGCCGGGCTGTGACAGAGTGAGTCCGAGCAGAGGAGGCTGCTGTCGGACACATGAGCTGGGAATGGTTGGTGGACCCTAGTGGCCGAAAGTGGTACTGCACCCCTAGTGGCCGAAAGTGGTACTGCTCCATTTTATTTCGTCAGAATGAATGGAAACGGTCTTATCTCGATGGCTTTAAATTTCTTAAGCTTCAATGATAAGAAGTCTGAAGCCATATTGTTCCTTCCCAATGACACAACCTCAAACCACTGCATTGACCTGTCTGCTCTACCCCTGTCCGAAAAACAAAAAGTCAAAAATCTGGGAGTGATAATGGATCCTTCCATGAAACTCAACAGTCATGTAAACATGATCGTCAAATCCTGTTTTTTCCAGCTGAGGCGTCTGTCTAAGCTGAAGCCCATATTATCCAAAAAGCACCTGGAGACAGTGATTCACGCATTCATTACATCTAGGCTCGATTACTGCAATTCACTTCTGTTTGGCGTCAGTCAAGCCACCATTGCACGATTACAACTGGTTCAGAACGCAGCTGCCCGATTTTTAACCAGCACACGCAAAAGAGAGCACATTACACCAGTCTTGGCCTCCCTTCACTGGCTACCGGTTCATCTTCGAATCCAATTCAAAATTCTCATGTATGTCTACAAATCGCTGAACAGTCTCGCCCCCGCCTATCTCTCGGATCTGATACACCCATATGTCCCTCCACGTGCTTTGAGGTCAGAGGATCAGGTACTCTTAATAGTTCCAGAAACTCGCCTTAAGCGCAGGGGTGACAGGGCGTTCTCTGTAGCAGGCCCAAGACTCTGGAACGAGTTACCGCTGCTCATCAAACAGGCCCCCTCCCTCTCGGTTTTCAAATCCCGGTTAAAAACTCACTACTACTCCATCGCTTTCAATGCCAGCTGATTTGTATTGGATCGTTTGATTTATGATCTGCAATGTTTTTATGTTTTTCGTGTTGTACTTCATTGTCTGTGTTGCCTGTTGCGTGTTTGTTTGTCCAGCACTTTGGTGTGGACTTGTTCCTGTTTAAAGTGCTTTATAAATAAAATGGTATGGTATGGTATGGTATCTCAGTCAAAAATTGGTCTAAAAATATGGGGAAAAAATCCCTAAATATGTCGCTTCGCCCCATAAGTCGTAGGACATGAAAATTAGTTAAAAAAAAAACTGTGACTTATAGGCCGGAAAATACGGTACTTTAAATCGTAGAAAAAGGGACTTTAGATTTTATTATAACATATTAAACATCATATGATTGAGCTGATGAAAAAACTTGTTATAATGCAGTCATATTTCAGCTGTAATAACCGTATTCTCCGGTGTATAATACGCACTTTTATTGCTCATTTGAATATCCTGCGTATTATACACCGAAGCGTATTATCTATGGATTTTTTCCCATATTTTTAGACCCATTTTTAGCTCTGATTCGCCGTTTTTCATTTTGGCCAAAAATGGTGTAGTACCAGTTTTGGCCGCTATGTGCGCTAATGCGCCCTGTAGTCTGTTTACCTGCAGACTGTAGCTGGAGGCGTATCCTGTTATTCGTGTATTCTATAAAACCCATCACCCCCCGCCAAATCACTGAGAGAGAGCAGGAGAAATCAACAACTACACATTCGAGAACAAAGAGAGAAAATGCCGCCAAAAAGAAATTCGTATACTGCAGAATTTAAGCTGCAGGTAGTTTTATTTTAATTAAATTCAGCTGTACATTACAAATTAAGTCATCTAGAGACTTCTTTTAATTTTGTTAGTTTAAATGTCATCAAATGAATAACCTTGTGTGTTACTTGTATAAGCATTATTGAATCCAATGTTTGATAGTCATCAAGACTGTTTAATTCAAACTGTTTAAATTCATGCTGAATAGCAAATGTTATTCCAAAATGTTATTCATGAAGGATTTCTCTTCTCAAACCTGCAGTGAAGATTCAGTGACACTGTTTATCTCATTTTAGTTTGAGCTCAGGACAATCTCCTCAGAAGAGACTTTTGTTTTTGTCCTAATTAATAATCAGATGAATAATATCTGTTTTTGCTATTATCATTAACATAGGTCCCATATGTGATGCTTTAATGACGTTGTTTTAACCAAACCAACAGGTTAACAGTGTTGTGTGTAGTGTTAAGATCAGTTTTTATCATAAAATGCTGACATCTGAAACTAACAACTTTATCTTTCTGACAATTTGTAATGTTTGATTCAAATTAAAAGTAATAAAAGTATTACTGTCCCTTCAGGAATAACTCCCAAAAAGTTCATTACTGAGAGCGATTAGAGAAGTGTTTCTGAGGTCACGGTTGTATCACTATAGTTTCAATGGGTTTGGCGCCATCTAGTGGCCATAAAAAAGACTATCACGGCAGCGCGTATTATACACCGAAGCGTACATGTATTATCTAAGGGTTTTTCTGATTTATTTCCAAAAATTGGCCAAAGCGTATTACACCGGAGCGTATTATACACCGGAGAATACGGAAATTACAGTTTAACTACCGGTACTTGGAAATTCACAAATGGTGAACCAACAAGTCATTGATGCAAAATATATATATATATATATTTTTTGAGTGAAGGTAATCTTCTTTGTGGTATAATATCAAATAAATGTTCTTCTGACACATATTGTTAAAATTGCACAATTTATACAATTTTTAAGGTTTCTAATGTGTTTTTAAACAATAATTGTGTAGTTTGCTGTAGAACATTGTGTAGTGTTTATAAACTGAATCAGCTCTGAAACTGAAGCAGTTTCTCTGACTTGATCTTATGACTACTTAGTCTTTGTTTGAAAAGACAATATTTTTTTTATTGCATTTTGTTAAAAGACAAAGTTGTTATAATCTTAAGGGGACAGAGATGTTTGTAAAACCACAATTCAGAACTAGTTTGAAGGGACGTTCTACCTCAATCCAGGGAATTAGATTATGGAATGGCTTGGAGAATGTAGTTAAAAATGCCAAGTCAATGTTTACATTTAAGAAAATGATCAAAACAAATGTGTTAAAAAAATATATGAAATAGCGTAATGTGTATTGTATTAGTTAGAAAATTAGAAAGAGTTAGTCATTTTGTACTGTTGGTTGAAGATTATTATTGTTTAATCTGATTGTTGGAAAAAGTTGGTTGAAGATTATTATTGTTTACATGGTTGATTATTGTTGTTTAATCTGATTGTTGGAAGTAAGGGGCAGATATAATAAGATTTATTCTTCTTTCTGCTACCTTTCATTTTTTTATATTTTGTACATTATCATTTATGGGATTGTTTTGTATTGTTTCTTTTGTAAAAAAAATGAACAAATTTAATAAACATAAACAATATTTTTTAGATGTTGAGATTTGTTTCTGCTCTGCTCATGTTTTTAAATCACCCATCTAATAATAGAAGATCTCAAGTTTGAATGCAAGCAGTGTAAAACTGTTCCTCTTGTAGAGGTGTTAAGGCAGTGTTTTAAATGAACATCATTTGAAGAAACAGAATTACATTTGAACAAATGGAATTACGTTTGAAAAAACAGAATTACATAAGTCAAAGCGGAAGTGTCCAAAGCGTAAGTGGCCGGAATAACAATTGGAAAATAATAACAATAATAATTAAAAAAAATAGAATTACATTTGAAAAGTACAAAACAAATAAACCGGAATTACATTAAGCCAAAGTGGAAGTGGCGGGAATCACAACTGAAAAAAATAAATAAATAAATAAACAACAGAATTACATTTGAAAAAACAGAATTACGTTAAAAAAATGGAATTACATTAGAAAAAAAGGAAATTACATTATTTTTTGAATGATTCAGTTTTTTTTAATGTAATTTTGTTTTTTCAAATTTAATTAATTCCATCCATCCATCCATCCATCCATCCATCCTATCATCCATCCACTATATTTACCCGCTTCTTCCATTTTGGGTCACGGGGGTTGCTGGTGCCCATGTCCAGCGATCACTGTGCGAGGGGCGGGGTACATCCTGGACTGGTTGCAAGTCCATCACAGGGCCACATGGAGACAAATGAGACAACCATTCACTCTCTCACTCACACCTAGAGACAATTTAGAGTTTCCAATCAGTCTAACATGCATGTTTTTGGTCTGTGGAAGGAAACCGGAGTACCCAGAGAAAACCCATGCACGGAGTGAACATACAAACTCCACCCAGAAAGGCCCCTGGACCGGGATTTGAACCAGGGACCTGCTCCCTGAGAGGCAGCAGCTCTACCAGTTGTGCCACCGTGCTGCCATGTAATTCTGTTTTTCAAATGTAATTCAGTTTTTTCAAATATAAATCCGTTTTTTCTAATGTGATTCTGTTTTTTTCACGTGATTCTGTTTTTTCAAATGTGATTCTGTTTTTTCAAATGTAATTCAGTTTTTTCAAATATAGTTCTCTTTTTCTAATGTGATTCCGAGGATCAGTTCCTCCAAATCCGAGGCCATGGTCTTGAGCCGGAAAAGGGTAGCATGCCCTCTCCGGGTCGGGGAGGAGGTCCTGCCCCAAGTGGAGGAGTTTAAGTATCTCGGGGTCTTGTTCAGAATCAGAGTCAGAGAGTCAGAGAGAGTCAGAGAGTCTTTATTGTCATTTGCACCGCATGTGGTACATGTGATGAAAACGAGATTATGTACACGAGGTCCCAGTTACATCCAACAACAAATGAAAGAGAAAAACAGTAATAACATCTAGAATTAACTAAGAAAAACATCAACTAGTAATACACTAAGCCTAATATAGTGGGAATAAACAGCAGCACGAACATGAGTTTGTATGAGCAGATGGTCACAGATGAACACAGCAACAAGAAAACAGATCAGCATCAGTATGATGTGATATTTTGCAGTGTTTATTTTTTATTTTATTTTTATTTATTCATGAGTCTAACAGCCTCAGGGTAGAAGCTGTTCCTCAGTCTAGTGGTTCTACACTTGATGCTCCTCAACCTCCGTCCTGAGGGGAGTGGGGCAAAGAGTGAGTGAAAACTGAATGAGGGAAAACTGGAGCGTGAGATCGATAGGCGGATAGGTGCAGCGTCCGCAGTGAAGCGGGCGCTGTACCGGTCTGTCGTGGTGAAGAGAGAGCTGAGTCAAAAGGCAAAGCTCTCAATTTACCGATCGATCTACGTTCCCACCCTCATCTATGGTCATGAGCTTTGGGTTATGACCGAAAGAACAAGATCTCGGATACAAGCGGCTGAAATGAGTTTTCTCCGCAGGGTGTCTGGACTCTCCCTTAGAGATAGGGTGAGAAGCTCAGTCATCCGGGAGGGACTCGGAGTAGAGCCGCTGCTTCTCCACATCGAGAGGAGCCAGTTGAGGTGGCTCGGGCATCTGGTTAGGATGCCTCCTGGACGCCTCCCTGGTGAGGTGTTCCGGGCATGTCCCACCGGGAGGAGACCCAGAGGAAGACCCAGGACACGCTGGAGGGACTATGTTTCTCGGCTGGCCTGGGAACGCCTTGGGATTCCCCCGGAGGAGCTGCTCCAAGTGGCTGGGGAGAGGGAAGTCTGGGCCTCCCTACTTAGGCTGCTACCCCCGCGACCCGACCCCGGATAAGCGGAAGAAGATGGATGGATGGATGGATTCCATTTTTTCTAATATAATTCTGTTTTTCTAACTTGATTCTGTTTTTTCACCTTAGTCTGTTTTTTCACATGTGATATGGTTTTTTCAAATGTGATTCTGTTTTTTCTAATGCGATTCCGTTTTTTCAAATATAATTCCGTTTTTCTAACGTGAATGTGTTTTTTCACGTGATTCTGTTTTTTTCAAATGTGATTCAGTTTTTTCAAATGTGATTCAGTTTTTTCAATTGTGATTCAGTTTTTTCTAATGTGATTCTGTTATTTCTTTTCTATTTTCTTTTTTCGTTCCTTTTATAGATGGCCTCCCTTCTCACCTTACAGCCATCCTCTTCACACCATTATGATTTTTAAAAAATAGGATAGAAAGAAAGGAAAGACGGAAAGTAAGACTACAAAATATAATATACACAAAGAAAGCACAATGCAAATACACCTGA
>JBBPBX010070681.1:0-14223 GCA_038048925.1 Garcialebias charrua | reverse complement strand
ATATATATATATATATATATATATACACTAAAACAAACAACTTACAGCACTACTTGTACTGCTATTCCTACTTCACAGTTTTTCACTTATCGCGGGGCTTCAGGGTAGGATCCCCCACGATAAATGAGGGACTACTGTAATGCAAAAGTGACAAAGGTGTAAGTACTCTTCAGAAGAACGACTAAGAGATGTTTTTTTCATTCAACCTTTATTTAGTCAGGTTAATCTCATTGAGCCTCGAGGACTCATCTACAAGGGAGACCTGCTACAAACTAAAGAATGATGACAACAGCAACAGTAGATTTTCCTTTGACAATCAACATGAGACAAACATAAGAGAGAAATACAGATTTTTTTTTCAACAAGTTAAAACAAATATATCAAATTAGTTATGATGCCAGTTATGAATCTTGGAGAGCATCCTGTGCTCCAGCATCAACGTGTGGCATGGAGGCTGCACAGTTGCAGAGAGGAAAGCTCTACAGAGAGTGGTGAAGGCTGCACAGAAGATGTTGGAGTCAGTCTCCCCACCATCACAGACATCTACACCTCCAGATGCAGGAAAAGAGCCACCTGCATCATGAAGGACCGCACTCACCCAGCACACACACTTTTTGCCCCACTCCCCTCAGGAAGGAGGTTGAGGAGCATTAAGTGTAGAACCACTAGACTGAGGAACAGCTTCTACCATGAGGCTGTTAGACTCAGGAATATCTAACCAGAATAATCACATCATGTTGCTGTGTTCATTCATGCCCATGAGACTCATGTTCGTGCTGCTTTTTGGAGTAATGTTTTCTATTACATTAGTGCTTAGTGTATTGTTAGCTGATGTTTTTCTTACTTCATATCTTAGATGTTATTACTGTTTTTCTCTTACATTTTATTGTTGGATGTAACTGGGACCCTGTGTACATAATCCCGTTTCATCACATTTACCACATAATAATAATAATATTAATAATAATAATAATCATTTTATTTAAAAGCGCCTTTCAGGACACCCAAGGACACTTAACAAACCAATACAGTGTAATACAGATCAATCATTATCAGCGACAAATTGAAATATAAAATACATAAAGATTATAAAATACAAAATAATAAAAATACATTTAGTAAAGTTAATGATAAGCTAGTCTAAAGAGATGTGTTTTCAGGGCTGTCTTGAACAGAGAAAGGGAGGTGGTGTTTCGAAGGTCTGGCGGTAGAGCGTTCCAGAGGTGAGGGGCAGAGCAGGTGAAGGCCCTGCTCCCCATGGTGGAGAGGCGGGCAGAGGGTACATGGAGATGTAGTGAAGAGGAGGATCTGAGAGAGCGTGATGGGATGGAGATTTGTAGGAGGTCAGATAGATAAGGAGGGGCAAGGTTGTGGATAGATTTGAACGTGAGAAGTAGAATTTTGAAGATGATGCGTGATTTAACCGGGAGCCAGTGGAGCTGCTGCAGGACAGGAGTGATGTGATCATAGTAGGAGGTTTGAGTGATGACACGGGCAGCTGAGTTCTGGACCATCTGTAACTTGTGGAGAGATTTGTTGGGGAGGCCGTAGAGAAGGGAGTTGCAGTAATCGATACGGGAAGTCACAAGACTGTGCACCAGGATGGCTGTGGAGCGGGGTGTGAGAGAAGGACGGAGACGGTTAATATTACGGAGGTGGAAATAGGCAGACCGAGTAATATTGTTGATGTGTGAAGTGAAGGAGAGAGTGGTGTCGAGGATGACACAGAGGCTCTTGACCTGAGGGGAGGGGGATAGCAGAGAGTTGTTAAGGGGGACGAGAAGATGTTCTGATTTTGAAATAGAGTTTTTGGTACCAACAAGAATGATTTCTGTTTTGTTACTGTTTAGTTGAAGGAAATTGTTAGAAAACCAGTGATTTAGCTCGTTGAGACAGTCGGTGAGGATGGAGGGTGGGTGGGTGGAGTTAGGTTTTGATGACAAGTAGAGCTGTGTGTCATCAGCATAACAGTGGAAATGGACGCCGTATTTGCGGAAGATGTGACCTAGAGGAAGGAGGTAAATGATGAAGAGGAGGGGTCCGAGGACAGAGCCTTGGGGGACACCCGTGGAGACAGGGGAAGACTGGGAATGGAAGGATTTAAGAGTCAGAGTCAGAGAGTCAGAGAGAATTTATTGTCATTTGCACCGCATGTAGTACATGTGTTGAAAACGAGATTATGTACACAGGGTCCCAGTTACATCCAACAACAAATGCAAGAGAAAAACAATAATAACATCTAGGATTAACTAAGAGAGACATCAGCTAGTAATACACTAAGCCCTAATGTAGTAGAAAAACATCATTATAAACAGCAGCACGAACATGAGCAGATGGTCACAGATGAACGCAGCAACAAGAAACAGATCAGTATCAGTATGATGTGACATTTTGCAGTGTTTATTCTTATTATTTATTTATTCATGAGTCTGACAGCCTCAGGGTAGAAGCTGTTTCTCAGTCTAGTGGTTCTACATTTGATGCTCCTCAACCTCCGTCCCGAGGGGAGTGGTGCAAAGAGTGAGTGTGCTGGGTGAGTGAGGTCTTTCATGATGCAGGTGGCTCTTTTTCTGCATCTGGAGGTGTAAATGTCTGTGATGGTGGGGAGACTGACTCCCACAGACTTCTGTGCAGCCTTCACCACTCTCTGCAGAGCTTTTCTCTCTGCAACTGTGCAGCCTCCATGCCACACGTTGATGCTGGAGCACAGGACGCTCTCCACTGCACACCTGTAGAACGAGGTGAGGACTGGGCTTCTCAGACCGGCTCGTCTCAGCCGTCTGAGGAAGTAGAGTCTCTGATGACCTTTCTTGATCAGGCTGGTGGTGTTGTTGCTCCAGCTGAGGTTATCATTCATGTGTACACCCAGGTATTTGTAGCTGGAGACCACCTCCACCGCAGATCCACCTATATACAGTGGGGTGTGGGTGTGTTTGTTCCTTCTGAAGTCCACAATCATCTCCTTCGTCTTCTTCACATTCATGTGAAGGTTGTTCTCTTTGCACCAGCTCTCCAGATGTTCCACCTCCTGTCTGTAGCTGGATTCATCATTATCTGTGATGCATCCCACCACAGCTGTATCATCTGCAAACTTAACAATATGACAGCCTGGATGTGTGGCTGTACAATCATATGTGAGCAGAGTGAACAGAAGAGGGCTCAGCACACATCCCTGAGGAGAGCCAGTGCTGAGGGTGATGGTGGAGGAGGAGAAGTTGTGGATCTTCACGGACTGTGGTCTGTCTGTTAAGAAGTCTAAGACCCAGTTACAAATAGAGGGGCTTAGTCCAAGTGTGGATAGTTTGTCTATCAGAGTTTGGGGGATCATGGTGTTGAAGGCAGATGTGAAGTCCACAAAGAGCAGACGCACGTATGAGTCCTTCTGATCCAGGTGGGTGAGAGCAGTGTGGACCACGGAGGAGATGGCGTCCTCTGTTGATCGGTTCTCACGGTATGCATATTGATGAGGGTCCTCGTTGATGTTGACGGCTGTCTTGATGTGGGACATGACCAGTTTCTCAAAACATTTAGCGACTATCGGGGTGAGAGCCACCGGTCTGTAGTCATTCAGACCAGTCACTGTGGAGCTTTTTGGGACTGGGATGATGGTGGCGGTCTTCAGGCAGGTGGGAACTGACTCCAGTGCAAGTGAGGTGGTGAAGATGTCAGCCAGCACCTCACAGAGCTGGTCCGCACATTCCTTCAGAACTTTCCCTGGGATGTTGTCTGGACCCGTAGCTTTATGAGGGTTGATCCTTCTGAGACTGCCTCTCACTTCTGCTGCGGTCACTTTGAGGTGCTCCTCGTCTGGTGATGAGGTGAGTCTGGTGCTAGTTGGTCTGTTTGGATCATCAAAACGTGCATAAAACTTATTGAGGGCATCAGGCAGGGATGGGTCCCTGGGATGGGTTAAGCTGAATGAATTGAGTACGGTCAGAGAGATAGGAGTTGAACCAGTCTAACGGGGTACCTGAGATGCCAGTGGAGGTTAGTCTGTTGAGGAGGATAGAATGACAGATGGTGTCGAAGGCAGAAATTAGATCAAGAAGAATGAGGATGGACAGAAGACCAGAGTCAGCAGCAAGAAGGAGGTCGTTAGTAATTTTTACTAGAGCTGTTTCGGTGCTATGGTGGGGGCGAAATCCAGATTGAAACTCTTCATAAATGTTGTTGTTGGACAGGTGAGAGTGAAGTTGACTAGCAACAGTTTTTTCAAGGATCTTGGAGATGAAGGGCAGATTGGAGATCGGACGAAGTTTACTGAAGTTGGTGAAGTCAAGACCTGGTTTCTTGATGATGGGGGTGATGGCAGCAGATTTGAAGGCTGTGGGAACAATGCCAGAGGTTAGGGAGGAGTGGATGCACATGTGGTGCAAAGGACAATAAAGATTCTCTGACTCTGATCTTATTTGAAATTGGGATCCCGCTTCGGACTAGGTTGTCTGTGCAGGCTTTTTACCTCCAAATGGAATTCATTCAGAGAGGTATCTAAAGGAGGTAAGATATTTACCGCTTCAAAACTTTTCACTAAACCTCACTTAAAAAATGCTAATGAATGGAATGAAGATTAACCTGTTTTCTTTGGAGAATATGATCAAGAGCAAAATATTACACTTTGCAGATTAATAAAGCCCATTACTACCCCCCCCTCCCTCAATCGTCAATTTGACCACATGGGAAAATATTATAAACATCACTAAACAAACAACTGTGACAAAACAGATGTAAATAAAAGCAAACCTCCAGAACAGCTCACCACAGCTGAATTAAAAAAACCTGTTAGCTTACAGAGACCTCTGTCTGCTTGGAGCTTCACACATCTACCCACCTTGACAGGCCTTCAGCGACGCCTTCAGAGATTTGCACCTACAACAAAGATCATGCTGCATGGCGGCACTGTGGCTGATGTGCCGACGCTGCCCTTTCACAGCTAATTGGTCGCTGTGCGCTCATCATCTGGTTATCAGCGATGATTGGCTGATGGTAAGCTGCGACTGGTCATTCGAGTGTCACCGGCCTGTGTTCCAGTAATTAAAATCTGTCATCCAGAACCACATCCCTCGTCGCCACTAAACCCTTTTGTCAGATGGCAGTGCTCAGATAAACTGTCCTGCAGTTCTTTCTCTGATCAGAGAGACAGTTTGTGCTGCAAAGTTTAGGAGACAAAAACATATATAAAAAAATATCGCTTTTTGGCTTGACCACACCAAGGTTTTTTAAAATGGAACTCATTATTTTATTCCATAAACATTTGTAAAGAAAAATCACAGTAAATGATTGAAGTCCTAGAAGGAATTAATTTACCTGGGCTCTGCTTGAGGTTGTCAGGCTCTGTCCCTGTCTGTTTCTTTATGTTATTTTGTGTTCCCCTCCTGCCATACTTTTTTGTTCTGAGCTTTGTTTACTGGTTTCTGTGTATCTCATTCAGTCTCTGTCATTTCCCACTCCTCAGTCTGTCTCTCTGTGCTCAGGCCTTCAGCCTTACTCATTCACAGCTGATCCTCATTCTAATCACCCCAGGTGCTCCTCACAGTCTCGTTTGTGTCAGTATTTAAACTCTGTGTATTCACTCCTTGAGCACCGGGGCTTTGTCTTTCCACGGTGTATGATCTGCTCATCTCCTCTCCTCTCAGTAAGTGTTTTTGTTCCATCAGCATTATTATTTTTGTTAAATAAATCATTATTCATTTTACATTCGTGAGCCAGTTCTGTTTTTCTGCTCGTGGGTTCAAACATTAAACAGCAGATCATGACAGAAAGCCCCGGTCATCAGAAAGAGCCCAGCAGAAAAATAGATATTTTTGAATGGCTCGCCCGTGAGGCAGACAAAACTGCTCAATGGGACAAGGAGAAGCAGGAGCGGGTGGAGGAGCCTGTCATCCGGTGGGGGGCGTTTCGGACCGAACCCGTCCAGAGACTAGGTCACCACAGCCCGGAGGTGGAGATCCTACCAGCACCTCTTCTTGTGGAGGAGGAAATGAGGTCTAAGTTCTGGGGGAGCCGCCTGGCTTTTAAGCCAGCTTCTTCCTCCACCCCACCGGCTTATTGCTCATCGCATGAGCTGGAGGATGAACTCTGGGATGTGTCCGTCCTTAGCTCGTACCGTCAACGCAGCAGGAAAAGGCGGCAAAGGAGAGGCAAGACCACCGGCTCTCAGCTTCATCCCTCTCCACCTTGCCTCGCCGCCACACCCCATTGTTCATCTCCTCCTCGCTCGCCACCTGATGTACAGCCCAACCCTCGCGTTCTGGAGGAGGGAGAGAGGGTGTCACAGGAGGAGCTGGAACGTTGGCAGGCAGCTTTTGTGGCAAAGTACATGCCATCTCTGGTCCTTGGTTCTTCAGCTGCTGCAGTCCAGACTCCACCACCTCCAGCTTCTGCAGACCTCGACGCTTCGGCTGCTGCAGCCCTCGACGCTTCGGCTGCTGCAGACCTCGACGCTTCGGCTGCTGCAGCCCTCGACGCTTCGGCTGCTGCAGCCCTCGACGCTTTCACTGCTGCAGACCTCGACGCTTTGGCTGCTGCAGACCTCGACGCTTCGGCTGCTGCAGACCTCGACGCTTCGGCTGCTGCGGGTCCTCACGACATCTCGGAGGGTCTCGACGAAGCAGACGACGTCTCGGAGGGTCTCAATGAAGCAGACGACGTCTCGACGAAGCAGACGACGTCTCGGAGGGTCTCGACGAAGCAGACGACGTCTCGGAGGGTCTCGGCGCCCGACGACGTCTCATCGCCCGCCTCGGCGTCCGACGACGTCTCATCGCCCGACGACGGGGGTCCTCGACAACGGGGGACCTGGTGTCGACAACGGCAGAGTACTGGCCGACGACTGGGTTCTGGCCGACGACAAGGGTGTTCCGGCCGACGACAAGGGTGTTCCGGCCGACGACAAGGGTGTTCCGGCCGACGACTTCCCTGACCTTGGGGTTGTGTTTCCTGCCGTTGCTGGACGTTACTCTGGTCGCCCGCCTAACGTATTGCCGCACGATGGAGGACCTCCTGGACGTCCTCCTGGACGTCCTCCAGATCTGGCTGATGGCGATGGGCGATCTCCTGGGCGCCCCCCGGACCTGGCTGATGGTGATGGGCGACCTCCTGGGCGACCCCCGGATCTGGCTGATGTTGGCCCGCCATCCTGCCTGTGGCCTCCCTCCGCCCGCCCTTGTTCTTGTGGGATCCGTCTTGGGGGTGTCAGGTGCCACCCTTCAGGGGGTGGTTATGTCAGGCTCTGTCCCTGTCTTTTTCTTTAGGCTCTGTCCCTGTCTGTTTCTTTATGTTATTTTGTGTTCCCCTCCTGTCATACTTTTTTGTTCTGAGCTTTGATTACTGGTTTCTGTGTATCTCATTCAGTCTCTGTCATTTCCCACTCCTCGGTCTGTCTCTCTGTGCTCAGGCCTTCAGCCTTACTCATTCACAGCTGATCCTCATTCTAATCACCCCAGGTGCTCCTCACAGTCTCGTTTGTGTCAGTATTTAAACTCTGTGTGTTCACTCCTTGAGCACCGGGGCTTTGTCTTTCCACGGTGTATGATCTGCTCATCTCATCTCCTCTCAGTAAGTGTTTTTGTTCCACTATCAACATTATTTTTGTTAAATAAATCAATATTCATTTTACATTCGTGAGCCAGTTCTGTTTTTCTGCTCGTGGGTTCAAACATTAAACAGCAGATCATGACAGAGGTTTACGATCATCTTATGTTGAGAAATGCAGCTATTTTAGTCAAACTAAAAAATAAAAATAAACATTATTTGCAGTATTACAATATTTTATATGACGCGTTAGCTCTTGGAGTATGTTTTGTTACAATCTGAATACTACAGCCATACATTTGAGCTCAATGTCTATAAGTCCTGGGATTGCGCTGCTTGAGGTGCTGCATGTTGGAGTAGTTGTTACTTTCATTCTGTTGCTTTTACAAACTTGAATTCCTCTTTTTATTTTTATTTTTTTGGACGATCACTTCCTTTGGTATCGGATGCTGTGCAGCTGGAAGGAATTTTACTGAAAACCTTTTACTTTTGGACATTTGTTATGATGTTTAACCATGGCAACATGGTTTTTTTTTTTTTTTACAACTGGGAGCAGCTGATTAACATCTAAAAAGTTCAAATAATATCTCAGCTACAGCCTAAAATCACAAATGAGTTAAGGAGGTGCCGTAGACGCATCCCAGTATACCTGGTGGAAGTGCTTGAGTACCTGACCGCCGAGATCCTGGAGCTGATGGGAAACACAGCTCATGACTACAAGAAGACCAGGATCATCCCCTGACACCTGCAGCTGGCTGTCCGTAATGACGAGAAGCTCAACAAGCTGCTGGAAGGAGAGACTATCGTTCAGGGAGGAGTTCTGCCAACATTCAGGTGGTCCTGCTGCAAAAGAAGACTGAGAAACCCACGTAGACAGACCAACATCTGCAGTCGGTGTCTTCAGATCTGCTCTAACATCTGCAGACGTTGTCTTCAGATCTGATCTAACATCTGCAGCCGGTGTCTTTAGATCTGATCTAACATCTGCAGCCGGTGTCTTTAGATCTGATCTAACATCTGCAGACGTTGTCTTCAGATCTGATCTAACATCTGCAGCCGGTGTCTTTAGATCTGATCTAACATCTGCAGTCGGTGTCTTCAGATCTGATCTAACATCTGCAGCTGGTGTCTTCAGATCTGATCTAACATCTGCAGTCGGTGTCTTCAGATCTGATCTAACATCTGCAGCTGGTGTCTTCAGATCTGATCTAACATCTGCAGTCGGTGTCTTCAGATCTGATCTAACATCTGCAGCTGGTGTCTTCAGATCTGATCTAACATCTGCAGTCAGTGTCTTCAGATCTGATCTAACATCTGCAGTCGGTGTCTTCAGATCTGCTTTAACATCTGCAGTCGGTGTCTTCAGATCTGCTCTAACATCTGCAGTTGGTGTCTTCAGATCTGCTCTAACATCTGCAGTCGGTGTCTTCAGATCTGCTTTAACATCTGCAGTCAGTGTCTTCAGATCTGATCTAACATCTGCAGTCTGTGTCTTAAGATCTGATCTAACATCTGCAGTTGGTGTCTTCAGATCTGCTCTAACATCTGCAGTCAGTGTCTTCAGATCTGATCTAACATCTGCAGCCGGTGTCTTCAGATCTGATCTAACATCTGCAGCCGGTGTCTTCAGATCTGATCTAACATCTGCAGCCGGTGTCTTCAGATCTGATCTAACATCTGCAGTCGGTGTCTTCAGATCTGATCTAACATCTGCAGCCGGTGTCTTCAGATCTGATCTAACATCTGCAGTCTGTGTCTTAAGATCTGATCTAACATCTGCAGTCAGTGTCTTCAGATCTGATCTAACATCTGCAGTCTGTGTCTTAAGATCTGATCTAACATCTGCAGTTGGTGTCTTCAGATCTGATCTAACATCTGCAGTCAGTGTCTTCAGATCTGATCTAACATCTGCAGTCTGTGTCTTAAGATCTGATCTAACATCTGCAGTTGGTGTCTTCAGATCTGATCTAACATCTGCAGTTGGTGTCTTCAGATCTGATCTAACATCTGCAGTCTGTGTCTTAAGATCTGATCTAACATCTGCAGTTGGTGTCTTCAGATCTGATCTAACATCTGCAGTTGTTAGATCTGATCTAACATCTGCAGTCAGTGTCTTCAGATCTGATCTAACATCTGCAGTCTGTGTCTTAAGATCTGATCTAACATCTGCAGTTGGTGTCTTCAGATCTGCTCTAACATCTGCAGTCGGTGTCTTCAGATCTGCTCTAACATCTGCAGTCAGTGTCTTCAGATCTGATCTAACATCTGCAGCCGGTGTCTTCAGATCTGATCTAACATCTGCAGCCGGTGTCTTCAGATCTGATCTAACATCTGCAGTCAGTGTCTTCAGATCTGATCTAACATCTGCAGTCTGTGTCTTCAGATCTGATCTAACATCTGCAGTCGGTGTCTTCAGATCTGATCTAACATCTGCAGTTGGTGTCTTCAGATCTGATCTAACATCTGCAGTCGGTGTCTTCAGATCTGATCTAACATCTGCAGTCAGTGTCTTCAGATCTGATCTAACATCTGCAGTCTGTGTCTTAAGATCTGATCTAACATCTGCAGTTGGTGTCTTCAGATCTGCTCTAACATCTGCAGTCGGTGTCTTCAGATCTGCTCTAACATCTGCAGTCAGTGTCTTCAGATCTGATCTAACATCTGCAGCCGGTGTCTTCAGATCTGATCTAACATCT
The DNA here is from genome assembly GCA_038048925.1 of Garcialebias charrua. Lineage (NCBI taxonomy): Eukaryota > Metazoa > Chordata > Actinopteri > Cyprinodontiformes > Rivulidae > Garcialebias > Garcialebias charrua. Next base: position 3,997 of record JBBPBX010070681.1, on the reverse strand, counting down.
GCAGCCGGTGTCTTCAGATCTGATCTAACATCTGCAGCCGGTGTCTTCAGATCTGATCTAACATCTGCAGTCGGTGTCTTCAGATCTGATCTAACATCTGCAGTCGGTGTCTTCAGATCTGATCTAACATCTGCAGTCGGTGTCTTCAGATCTGATCTAACATCTGCAGTCGGTGTCTTCAGATCTGATCTAACATCTGCAGTCGGTGTCTTCAGATCTGATCTAACATCTGCAGTCGGTGTCTTCAGATCTGATCTAACATCTGCAGTCGGTGTCTTCAGATCTGCTCTAACATCTGCAGTCGGTGTCTTCAGATCTGATCTAACATCTGCAGCCGGTGTCTTCAGATCTGATCTAACATCTGCAGTCAGTGTCTTCAGATCTGATCTAACATCTGCAGTCGGTGTCTTCAGATCTGCTCTAACATCTGCAGTCGGTGTCTTCAGATCTGATCTAACATCTGCAGTTGGTGTCTTCAGATCTGCTCTAACATCTGCAGTCGGTGTCTTCAGATCTGCTAACATCTGCAGTCAGTGTCTTCAGATCTGATCTAACATCTGCAGCCGGTGTCTTCAGATCTGATCTAACATCTGCAGCCGGTGTCTTCAGATCGGATCTAACATCTGCAGCCGGTGTCTTCAGATCTGATCTAACATCTGCAGTCGGTGTCTTCAGATCTGATCTAACATCTGCAGTCGTGTCTTCAGATCTGCTCTAACATCTGCAGTCAGTGTCTTCAGATCTGCTCTAACATCTGCAGTCGGTGTCTTCAGATCTGCTCTAACATCTGCAGTCAGTGTCTTCAGATCTGCTCTAACATCTGCAGCTGGTGTCTTCAGATCTGATCTAACATCTGCAGTCGTGTCTTCAGATCTGATCTAACATCTGCAGTCTGTGTCTTCAGATCTGATCTAACATCTGCAGTCGGTGTCTTCAGATCTGATCTAACATCTGCAGTCAGTGTTCAGATCTGATCTAACATCTGCAGTCGGTGTCTTCAGATCTGATCTAACATCTGCAGTCGGTGTCTTCAGATCTGATCTAACATCTGCAGTCAGTGTCTTCAGATCTGATCTAACATCTGCAGTCGGTGTCTTCAGATCTGCTCTAACATCTGCAGTCGGTGTCTTCAGATCTGATCTAACATCTGCAGTCGGTGTCTTCAGATCTGATCTAACATCTGCAATCTGTGTCTTCAGATCTGCTCTAACATCTGCAGCTGGTGTCTTCAGATCTGATCCAACATCTGCAGTCAGTGTCTTCAGATCTGCTTTAACATCTGCAGCCGGTGTCTTCAGATCTGCTCTAACATCTGCAGTCAGTGTCTTCAGATCTGATCCAACATCTGCAGTCTGTGTCTTCAGATCTGCTTTAACATCTGCAGTCAGTGTCTTCAGATCTGCTTTAACATCTGCAGTCAGTGTCTTCAGATCTGATCTAACATCTGCAGTTGGTGTCTTCAGATCTGCTCTAACATCTGCAGTCGGTGTCTTCAGATCTGATCTAACATCTGCAGTCGGTGTCTTCAGATCTGATCTAACATCTGCAGTCGGTGTCTTCAGATCTGATCTAACATCTGCAGTCGGTGTCTTCAGATCTGATCTAACATCTGCAGCCGGTGTCTTCAGATCTGATCTAACATCTGCAGTCGGTGTCTTCAGATCTGATCTAACATCTGCAGCCGGTGTCTTCAGATCTGCTCTAACATCTGTAACACATTACATTGGAGTGGACGCGGGCACACCTTGGCTGCCGTTGCTCCTCGTACTTTTTGCTTTTTGAAGCCTTTTTTATTACTTTCTGCAGTTTTTTTTCACCGAGCCTTGTTGGACATTTCTACCTTTCTCGATTGCAGAGTGCGACAGGCGTAAGCCTGTGTACAGCACCTGTACAAGCGGACGCGGACATTTCTACCTTTCTTTGAACTTTTCTACCTTTCTTGAACGCAGAGTGCGGCAGGCGCAAGCCTGTGTACAGCACCTGTGTGAATCGGACGCGGACATTTCTACCTTTCTTTGTGATTAAGTTTTGTGTTTTAGTTAGTTAGTTTTAGAGCAACTGTCTTTTCTGACTGCGTTGTGGATCTGCAAACATTATAAGTTGCCGGTCAAAGCAGATGACCGCTTGTCCTGAGCCTGGGTCTGCTAGAGGTTTCTTCCTTCTAAAAGGGAGTTTTTCCTTTCCACTGATGCCATTGTGCTTGCTCAGGATGGGAGATCGTGGCGAAGCCAAGATTTGACTTGTTTGCTGGATTCATTAGATAGAAAACTTTACTAGTCTAACCGGAATTTTAATAATAGTAGGGGCTGCTAGCTCCCGCTAGCTTCAACACGAATTTAGCTTCGAGTATCACGTAGCTGCACTTATTGTTCGCTTACCTGCTGCCTCTCTCAACTTCCTGTGTCCTCTGGACTGTTCTGGACTCTCTCCTGTACTCCTTCAAGGTAATGCTCGTTCGAGTTACCTCTCTCTCCTTCTTGTATATCTTTTTCGGAGCCGTGGGCCTGCTGCTAGCGGCTAGCTCTGTGCTAGCCTCCTCCGGCTCGTGGATGTTGACGTATTCCGCTTCGCAGTTGTTTGAACTTAACAACTGCTCCATTCCTCCTTCTATTTCCACCATCAAACAACTGGGACTTCTGCGTAGACCTCGTTACATCCATAGAAGCTCTCGAAAGAAAACTGTTTATTCTCAAGCGAACTCTGATTCGATTAGTGCTGTCTGGACTGAGAGACGTGTCGCACCTCGATGGCGTCATCAGAACGCTGCGTCTGTAGGCCTTTGTAGTCCTCTGCGCACGAAGTGGCGAGGAAAACGTGGAGTGGACTTCAGTCTGCTTAAACCGGTTCAAAAAGCTCCTATTCCAACTGGTATTAAATTAGAACTTTTCAATGTGCAGTCACTTTCCAACAAGTCATGTTTAATTCATGATCACATTCTGGAGAAGGACTTGGACCTCATGTGTCTTACAGAGACGTGGCACCAACCAGAGGTGTTCAGTTCTCTGAATGAGGCGTGTCCCTCTGGATACAGTTATCTGCAGAGAGCCCGCAGCACTGGCCGTGGTGGTGGTCTGGCTGTAATTTATCGCAGTAATTTAAAATTGTCTCATCTGTCTTCTCAGGACTTTTCCTCTTTTGAATGTCTGGCTTTCAGCTTCAAAGCCCCACTCCTGATGAATGTTATATTAATTTATAGACCTCCCAAACCGCATGTTTCATTTAACTCAGAGATGCATGACCTCCTCACTTTTTTCTGCACCTCCCCTGTGAAGACTATTTTTCTTGGCGACTTAAATATCCACGTGGACAATTCTTCTTCACCTCTGGCAACAGATTTTAAGTCTCTTCTGGACTCTCTTAATCTCACTCAACATGTTGACGCCCCTACGCACAGCAGGGGGCATACTCTGGATTTGGTGATTACAGACACTGTACTCATCAATAACTTATCTGTATATGACCTGGGTGTCTCAGACCACAGGGTCATCTCCCTGGAAGTGCCTTCATCTTCGCCTGCTTCAAACCCAAAACGACCCATCCAGTTCCGTGACCTTAAAAACATTTCCCTTGATGTTCTGTCTGCTGATCTTCACACCCTGACCGCTGTCAATCATTCATCTGCAGATGACTCTGTGGATTACTACAACCAATCTCTTCGGGAGCTCCTGGACCTACACGCCCCCTTAAAGACAAGACTGGTGTCTTTCTCGCGCTCAGCTCCTTGGTACACTGATGAGCTGCGCAAGATGAAGGCAACTGGCCGTGCTATTGAGAGACGTGTAAAATCATCTGGTCTGTCTGTGCATAAGCAGGCATATAAAGAACATCAGAAAGCATACGCCTATTCTCTTAAAGAAGCACGCTCCAAATATTATTCTAACATCATCAACACCTGCCCTGGAAACTCTAAACAGCTCTTCTCCACAATCACTCGTCTGCTTAATCCCATTAAGCAAACTCTTGAGGACTCTGCTCAAAAATGCGACCTGTTTCTTTC
>JBBPBX010070679.1:0-12967 GCA_038048925.1 Garcialebias charrua | reverse complement strand
ATATAAACTTTATTAGAATTTGCTTTGGGTTTGATTAAGAAGTAATGGACAAGAGGATGAATACCATACCATATTTATTTCTAAAAAACTCAAAAATACAACATCAGCCGTCCGAATTGTTGTACAAAGACAAAACAAGCACAAAACTATGAAAACAATCATATAAATGATCAGAACATCACAAGTAAAAGAATACAACATTAAGACAGAGATGCAAACTCACTTTGACCAATGAAAAAATATATGTTTTTAAACGAGTTTTAAATAAAGAGATTGATGGGGCCTGCCTGACCTTCATATACAAAATAGACAAAGAAGCAGTGCTGGGCACCGCTAATTAAAAAATTAGTTCCACAATTTCTAAAACGCTTATTAATTTTTTTAGGTCCACAATTTCAAAAGCACAAATGTCTTATGAAAATTAGGGGAAGCTAATCTAATCCGCTATTTATATATTTCTATATTATATATATATATATATATATATATATTTATATATAGCCGGCAGCGTTATCAATATTTGCACTACACTGCCAACTGAAAAGTAACAAAAATGATCCTAAAAGGATGAAATTACAAAAATCAAAGGATTTATTTAATACTTTACGTACATATATTCTATTCGGCCACGAAATTAACAAAAAATAGAATGATCTTTTAATCCCTAAAACCACGTTTAAATCTCAAATACACGGGTGTGTCGCCACCGCATTTATACATAAAAGTAACCCAAATACATGAAACTAACGACTCGCCGTCGAATGGTCGACACAAAACACACAATAAAATCATCCGGCCACGTTAATTTGGCTTGAAACAGCGGGGTTCTCTACGGATTTATCCAAGTACCCAGCACAAACAGTAGCCACAGAATTAGCCCCCGAGTTCACCTCTGAGTGACCCGGAAGATGTCAAGATGGAATAGTCCATTTTTAGTAGGGGGATAAAGAAATCGACCGTTTTTTTTATTGCGTATTTAATGATCGTTTTCATCGTAACTATAATTATTTTTATGTTAAATGTACATTAACAAGCAGGATCAATGTTAGTGATGTAGGTGACTGCACGGGGCGAGGCGGGGCCGGGGCCACTGCTGAAATGGGACCCCCAGGCATTTACCTACATGGTAGATCCGAGTCTGTTCTCAGCTCTGCCCCCCTCCCCCTCACACCCTTCCTCCTCTCTGCTGTTTACGGTGGGGAAAAAGGTAAAACAAGCAGCATAAGAGCTTGTAAATAAGTTTATTGGTTTTTACTGATAGATAATTAGTTATTAGCGGTACTGCATTTTAAATAAAAATAGCACAAATCCACTTATGAATTATAAAAGTTAGTCAATTCACAAAAACGCTGACAAAAAGTTTAGGTCCACTGTAAGCAGATTAGCGCTTTAGCGCTACCTAGCGTTCATTTGCCCACCACTGCAAAGAAGAAAACAAAGATAGCAAAGTGAGAGAAGGAGTAAAAGGGAAAGAAGGAGATAGGAGTAGAAGAGAGAGAGAGGTATAAAGAGAACACAAATCAACATCATTGAAGTCTGCCTCTAGACCTGCAGAATGAAAAAAGACAAAACCAAGAAACCACAACAACAAAACAACATATACAGTATAATGATACTTTTAACATCTTTAGAAAATATTTTATACGGTACATGGTGATACAAGATGTATTTAGTGGCCACCACAACCCAACTGAGTGTGCATCTAATAAACACCTGAATCTAAGCACCTGTGTGAGCATGCTTGTCACATTCTTATAGAGAAATCTTAATTTCTCCATAAGAATGCTCAATAGTGGATGTGGGGACCCACAGACCTGCCCCCACAGGACACGATGGAAGGACCGGAACCACAGACACACAGCAGCCCCCAAGCCCTGAGCCCTGGGAGTCCCCAAACAGGGACAACCGTACCTCCCCAGAGAGAAGCCGAGGGAAGCGCCAGGCGACCCCACTAACAACATTGCAAAGACCCCCAAGAAGCTGCAGCGATGAGCCCACAGGACCCGCCAGCAACCCGCCCCTCCAAAGTAGATCCGACCATGGCCAAGTCCCAAGATCGTACCACCCCCTAACAGAGGTCCGACAGAACCAGGGCATCTAGGACCCGGTAGGCAGCCACCAGGGTGGGCTAGAGGGTAACCCTAACCCAATCACCCAGCCCAGATGCAGAGAGCCATTAATGCACCAGTGGCAGGGGGGCCCACCACCAGAAGGAAGTGCGATGGGGGGAATAGACCCACCTTAATTAGGGGGCCTAAATTGATCCAAGAGAGGGGACCACCCAAAACCCAACCTGAGACTTAAACAGGCATACACAGACAGCCTGACAGAGCCTCTGTCATGCTGTCCATGCGTCCCCTTCCACCCACACCCAACAATGACCACAAGCCAGCCACAGGCCGGGAGCCAGAGGAGCAGCAGTTGGGGGAAGCCAGCCAAGCACACCAAGGACAAGGCACCACAAGAGCCCCACACCACAGGCCCGAGGAAGCCCTTGCATGCTGCCTACACACCCCACCTACACACAGCACCCCACACCCCAAATGTCACACCAAGCCGACCAGCCAGCACCCTGTCAAAGCAAAGCCATGCCCCCGACCACCTCCCTACACAACCAAAGACCACACACACACACAACCACAGCCCAACCCCTGCCAGAACCTGGCAGCCACCCCGGCCAAAGTGCATTGCAACCAGGAACCCTGGTCAAGAAATCTGAACAACGCAGGGAGAACCGGAGCACCATCCCAAACAACCCCCCCTACCCCCACCAAGGCCCCAAGCCCACCCACAGCTCAGATCCCAACTAGGCAGCCTACTCTCCTCTCCTCTCCTTGCCTCTGACCCCAAATGTCAAACAGAAAATGGGGGTGTAAGAAAAAAAAAAACTAATAAAAAAATATATACAGTATATACAGTATATATACGTATAAATATATATATATATATATGTATATATATACACCGTATTTTCCGTCGTACACGTCGCACCGCCTTATAAGTCGCATCAGTCCAATTATGTCCAATAAAGTGGAAAAATCCATAAACATGACGCACCGCCATATAAGTCGCATCTATTATGGGTCACCGCTGACGCGTCGTGTATGTTACGCATCACCGCTGACCACCCGGAAATGTGGGTCAGTGTTTTTGCCAAAAATGGATTGGTTGCCAAATGGCCACAGGAGCGTGCACAGAAGGACTTTAACAAGATTAACACTTAAAAACAATTATTTGTTTGCTAAAAATTATAGCAAAGATGTGTCTGAGCTGAACTTTTCTGTAATAAATGCACTACTAATGGTCAAATCAGCTGAATTTAAAAAATAGTTTTGCCACCTCGGATCTGCAAAATGTGCACGCGCTGTGAGTGGAAACGCTGCATTTCTTTAAAATTTAACAAGATGTTTGTCATATAAAAAATATATTTGTTTGCTGACATTATAGTAAAGATGTGTCTGAGCTAAACTTTTCTTAATAAATGCACTTTGACGGTTAAAACATGGCAAAATGAAGCTGATGAAATAACGCAGCTTTAAAATTACCACACGCTCACCCGCCCATAATGATGACAGAAACACCCATTTATTTATTTACAGTATTTTTATTCAAACCCGTTGAATTCTTCATCCTCTGTGTCGCTGGAGAAGAGTTCTGCCAACTTCTGAGGTAACGGTAGTTGATGCAGCACTCAGAGCACTGCTTCCTCTTCCTCCTCCACGTCCAGCAAACATCCTGGCTTTCCTGAACCCAGACAGATGGATTCTTTACTGACTGAGGTCCACACTTTATCCATCCATCCGAGGACCTGCTGGAATATCACGTGGCACATACATCATGTAGCCATGAAGCTGTGCTCTCCGTCCACCATCCACTCCTCCCAAAGTCGGCGCAGAGCTGCTTTGAAGCTTGATCAAGCCTCCCAGGATGATGCAGGAATGGAGTTAAACACTTTAATTATATCTTTAAATTGCAGCATGATGTGTGTGCATACGCTATCTATCTAGCATGACTTTTTTTGCTCTAAAATATCCGTACACATTCAGGTACACTAGTAGTCATCAAAAGCCTAGAGGGCCCTTTAGCGCCCCTAGCAACCGAAAGTGATACTGCTCCATTTTTTTTCAGTCAGAATGAAAGGAAACTGTCATATCTCAGCCAAAAATTGGTCTAAAAATAAGGGGGGAATCCATAAATATGTCGCTTCGCAGTATAAGTTGCAGGACATGCAAATTAAGCAAAAAACTGTGACTTATAGGCCGAAAGATAGGGTATATATGTAAAGCACTTTTCTGAGGAGCTGCTATTGCTATGGGGTGGAGAGTCCTCTGCACCTGCATCACCGTGTGGCACGGCAGCTGCACTGCTGCTGAGAGGATGGCTTTGCAGAGGGTGGTTAAGGCCCTGTACACACGTAGCCTGGTGTTTGAAAAACGAATATTTGCACACAAAAAATTTCTCTGTCCATACATGTTCGAATATTTAAAATGTTTGTTTACATGTCCCGTTTTTTTCACCACAGAAGTTGTAAAGTTGTAATGAATAAGCTGAACCCATAGGTGGCAGTGTAGTGCTGTCACAACCCTTCACCCATGCAGCCGCGACTTCCTGTTATTTATTTATTTATTTTCTTTCGTTTGTGTGGACAGACCGTGAGGTTTAACTACTATTAAATACCGTGTTGGAGTACAAAGTTAATAAAACGCAGGAAAATGTCGACTAGGAATCATGTCAGAGCAGGTATGTTGACTTTTTAGTGCTTTTTTTTAGAGCATTGTGTGACTGTCAGCGCCGCAGCAGCTGGAGGCGGTGGAGCAGAAAGCTCCGTTCTGAAAGTGCACACGCAGACTCGAAAGCGGAGAGTTCTCAAATCTTCACTTTGGCCGGAGTTTTGTTATTATTCGTTTATAGTTACATCAACCAGAGTTCACGTGTGGATCAAAGGCCAAACCGCATCATAAACTGTTCGGTTTTACTGATAAACGGCTACGTGTGTACAGGGCCTAAGACTGCACAGAATACTGTGGAGACCAGCTAATCATCAACATTAGAAGAAAAATAAACATTTGAAATATATCAGTCNTATTGCTTTATGGCATGGCTGATAAATCCTTAGGCCAAATTTTGTATTGTAAACATGCAAATGTGAGCTGGTATGACCAAAAAAAATTGAATACTTGATTTCATATAGGCAGTGAAAGGGTGGAGGTGGTGGGTGGATAAAGCTTGGGTGTCATCTGCATAGCAGTAGAATTGGATGTTGTATTTTTTTTGCAAGTTGGAGTTACTGACTAGTCTCCAACAGTTGCAGTCTAGTAAGATGCAGGATTAAGGTTACTTCAAGCTCAACCATTATTTTAAAGGATGAAGCTCACCATTGCACTTACCAAACTGCCAACACAGTCTGTTTTCTTGTTTTCATTTATTACTGTAATCTCGCTCCACTTAGGGTGTAGGACTGATCTTTGTGTTTTCTTTATACAGGTGATGAAGATGAGGTGGGAGATACACAGCAAATGCCCAACTGCTTTTACTATTTCATGCACATAATTTGCATTTTCTGGAAGATTCTGTTTGCTTGTGTCCCACCCACCGGGTACTGGAATGGCTGGGCATGCTTTATTGTGTCAATCTCGGTCATCGGTGTTTTGACAGCTATTATTGGAGACCTTGCTTCCCATTTTGGCTGCACTGTTGGCCTAAGAGACAGTGTCACTGCAGTTGTCTTTGTGGCCCTGGGAACTTCACTTCCTGGTATGTAGGATATGTTTACTCAAATACCAAAACATTAAAACTGTCGTTTAAATATGAGAAATTATTTAAACTATTAAATAACCTCATTCTCTAACATTTTTGTAGATACTTTCGCCAGTAAAGTTGCTGCCACCCAGGATCAGTATGCAGACGCATCTGTGGGAAACGTGACAGGAAGCAATGCAGTTAATGTGTTTTTGGGCATCGGTGTGGCCTGGACCATTGCTGCTGTGTACTGGGAGGTCAAAGGAAAGGCATTTCATGTGGATCCTGGATCTTTGGCCTTTTCTGTCACACTTTTCACCATTTTTGGCCTCTTCAGTATAGGTGTACTGATGTTACGCCGAAGACCATCTATAGGTGGTGAACTAGGAGGCCCCCAGGTCCCCAAAGTCCTCACTTCTTTGCTTTTCTTTGGACTCTGGTTCCTCTACATTCTTTTTTCCAGCCTGGAGGCCTATTGCCTTATACAAGGCTTCTGAGTGAGCACGGCTGGAGGAAGTCACGACTGGACACTGATGAACACTTCACGTCCACCTGGACACTGTTGTGACACTTTCAGTAAGAATCAAGTCACAACTTGACTACTGCTGCCATTTTTCATAAAACATGTATTCACACTACAGACTCATTCAACCTTTATTAATCCCATTGAGCCTCGGGGAGTCATTTACAAAAGAGACCTGATTCATTAACAAAGTGTGATGACAACAGTGACTAACAATAACAATAGACAGTCACAAAAGAGGCATACAAATGTATTTATTTGTTTATTTATTTATTTGTTTTGCAAATGAAGGCCCCACAACATGTCTGCCTGGAAACCTCTACTGTACTGAGCTCTGTAATGACTTCCTGCATTTTAAGTTTTAAACATCCTGTGGTGCAGCCCCTGCTTATAAAGCCTAGCCTAGACCAAACTGTCTTGGTTAATTTTAGGTCCATCTCTGCCTTTATTTCCTAAATTTTAGAAAAAATTATATATTCACAGGTCAAATGTTTTTTGGATGAGCAGAACATCCTGGAGGTTTTTCAGTCTGGCTTCAAAACTCACCAAAGCACAGAATCAGCTCTAGTCAGAGTTTTTAAGGATATTCTGCTGAACATGTGGTTCTCGTCCTGCTCGACTCAACTGCTGCCTTTGATACTGTGGACCACAACATTGTAATATCACGCTTACTGCACCATGTGGGTATCTGTGGTACTGCACTGAGCTGGTTTTGGTCCTATCTGACAGACAGAACCATGTCTGTGAACATAGCTGGTTCAGAATCCTCCACTGCTCCTCTGTGTTTTGGGGTTCCACAGGGCTCCATTTTAAGTCCCTTGCTTTTCGCCCTTTACCTGCATTCATTGGGATCAATCCTTAGAAAGCATGGGATCTTTTTTCACTGTAACGCTGATGATAGTCAGATCTATATGCCACTAAAAAAGAAAGCTACCTCCTCAATCAGGCCACTTCTGTTGTGTCTTGAAGACATCAAAGCTTAGATGTCTTTAATTCTTTTTAAATTTCAATGAAAAGAAAACAGAAGTGATGGTGTTTGGTCCTAGTGGCTCTTGTGAACCTTGCCCTGTTGATCTGGGCCCTCTGGCACCACATGTAAAGAAAACTGTTTCTAACTTGGGTTTTAAAATGGACAGTGATTTTAAATTAGATTCCCAGATTGGAGCGGTGGTCAAGACCAGTTTTTATCACCTCAGACAGCTGGCTAAGGTAAAGTCCATCCTTACAAAACAGCAGCAGTAATCCATGCCTTCATCACCTCTCGGCTGGATTACTGTAACGCTCTTTACCTTGGAGTCAGCCAGTCCTCCCTCAGACGTCTCCAGTTGGTCCAGAACACTGCTGCTCGGCTTCTAACTGGAGTTCATAAGAGAGAGCACATCACCCCCACTCTGGCTTCACTCCACTGGCTGCCTGTTCATTTTAGAGTTCATTTTAAGATTCTTTTATTTGTTTTTAAAAGTTTGAATGGTCTTGCTCCATCCTACCTCTCTGAGCTGCTTCACCCATACTCTCCTGCTTAGTGCCTCAGATCAGCTGATCAGCTGCTACTGGAGGTGCCGAGGTCCAAATGGAGGCTCAGAGGGGACAGAGCTTTTTCTGTAGCTGTTCTAAGACTGTGGAAAAATCTCCCTCCTCCCATCAGACGAGCTCGTTCACTGTCCAGATTTAAAACTCTTTTAAAAACACAATTTTACTCCCTGGTTTTAGCACAGACTGAATTTGCTCTGCATTCTTTTTATTGTTTTTATTGATCTTAATGTTTTAACAACTGCTTTATTTTTTGTGTTTAAATGTTCTTGATTTTATATTTACTACGCTTTGTTGCAGCTGTGGTTGTTTTAAAGGGCTTTATAAATAAAGTATTATTATTATTATTATTATTATTGTACTTTCAGGTCTTTCTCAAATGATCGTCTCCACGTCAGTTTGGGTCTGCCTTTCTTTCTGTTTCCTTGTGGTTTCCAGTTGAGGGCAATCTTTGGTAGTCTATGTGCTTCCATTCTCAGTACATGTCCCGCAAACTTGAGCTTCCTTAGCTTGATTGTTTGGCTCATGGGTATGGTATGTGTCCTGCGATAGACTTCTGCGTTTGTAATCCGATCTAGGTATGTAATCTTCAGTATCTTTCGCATTCATCTTTGTCGGAATGCATACAATTTCTTGGCCATCTTTACTGACATCTTCCATGTTTCACTGGTATACAAGGCTGTGGGGATAACTACTGCTTGCAGCAGTCTGACCTTAAAGGAGACCACATATAGGTCTTTAAAAAATTTATGTTATGTCTGTGTGCTATCTTGACAATATTAATTCATTTTAATACACAAAATAATTCCCTAACCCTTCTCACCTTACAGCCATCCTCTCACTCCGATATGATTTTTTTTTTTTTTTAATAATAGAGAGAAAGGAAAGGAAAGACAGAAAGTAAGACAAAAAAACAACAATTATCCACAAAAAAGCACAAGGCAAACACACCCAACCTCCGTCTGCAATCCTGCAAAGTACATGACAGAACACAGCAACACATGCATAAAGACTAATAACATTTATGACCTTGCAGTAGATTTCCATAAATATACATACCATACCTACAAATATATATACAGTATACATTCATATTCATTCATATACCCATCTACATATCTGCATATATCTACATATACATCCCTGCATCCATTTGCGTGTGGTTGTGAGCATGCATAAGTGAAAAAGTTTCCTCCAATAGAACATTCAATAGCAACCGTGAGGCATCAGAGATCCGCCCCCCCAAGGCCCGAGGCAGGCAAAGGGGCAACCAGAGCCCAAGACCCCAAGAAGGACCCCGAGCCCAGAGTCCCCAGGGCCACCCGAACAGGACGAGCCACTCACCAACTCCCCAGATCCGACCAAAGGGGAGAACAGGAGAAGCCCCACCAGTGACTACACACAAGCCGTTTTCGCATTGGCCAGCCCTCAGTGGCCCGGGGCTCCCCTGGGTGTCTCTGGGCCACCCGCGTTCATTACGCATTTGCCGCAAAGCCGCCTTGAAGTGGGTGGGCAGTTCTCTGGAAGTGGGTGGGGTGGTCTCTTCACGTGGGTGGAGTGTTCGTGTTTTAAGAGAGGAGACTCGGCAAAAAAAAAATTGTTAGCTGGATATATATATATTAGTGTTTCTGCGTTTAATTTTTGTTAATAACTGATCACAAATCAGCTTATGTTACAACGTAAATAACACGAAGCGCACACCCATTTCCGCCTTTCAGCGCGACCTGAATGTCATTAAACAGCATTAAACAATAACTAATATTGTCTAACTGTTGCGCGCAGCCAGGGTTTTAAAATATAACGAATAATCTCTAACTTTTACGTGCAGCTAAAATGTCAGGAGGAGTGATTGCTATATGAGCAAGTTGGACACCTGAAAATTCAGTCCGGAGTATAGCTCAAAGTGTAAAGCACTGCTCTTTTGACCGGGAGAAGTGGGTTTAAGGGCAAAAAAGGAGTTTGTTTGGTTAACAAACTCCTTTTTATTTAAAAGAAAATGTGAATAAAGAGAAAAAAAAGTAAAATAACTTTGTCACAGGCTGGAAGCGAACCCACTTCTCCCGGTCAAAAGAGCAGTGCTTTACGCTTTGAGCTATACTCCGGACTGAATTTTCAGGTGTCCAACTTGCTCATATAGCAATCACTCCTCCTGACATTTTAGCTGCACGTAAAAGTTAGAGATTATTCGTTATATTTTAAAACCCTGGCTGCGCGCAACAGTTAGACAATATTAGTTATTGTTTAATGCTGTTTAATGACATTCAGGTCGCGCTGAAAGGCGGAAATGGGTGTGCGCTTCGTGTTATTTACGTTGTAACATAAGCTGATTTGTGATCAGTTATTAACAAAAATTAAACGCAGAAACACTAATTCAGCTAACAATTGTTTTAGGGGTTTCTCGTTTCTGTAGTTAAATTTGAATGAAATTCAACCCTCGCGCTGAGGTTGTTTGAATGAGTCCCGCCCCTGCTGCAAACAACGAATCAAATGAGAGCTGAAACTAGCCCTGTCGGGCTCGGCCCGATAAGAACCACGGTGAAGATGGTTCCAGAACAAGGGTGGATCCCGGGCGGAAAAGGTAAATGCGAAGACGCCGAACCCGGGTTAGAAGCTGGGAGAGCCGGGGAGGGCCGGCCAATGCGAAAACGGCTACAATGACCCCCTGGGGTCAACAGCGACAAATTCACAGGACCCCGCCAGAGCCCGCTGCACCAACATAGCCCCAGGGCTGGATACCGAGGCTCGGGCACCGGGGACGCCCACCCCTCAGGCCCAGTCCCGACAGGACCAGAAGACCCGAGCCCCACCAGGCAGCCACCAGGCTGAGCCGACATAAGCCCAAGCGCCCAACCCCAGATAGTGAGGGCCCCAAGCACGCCCGCAGGCAAAGGAACACCCACCAGGTGGCCACGCGGCAGGAGCGCAACACTGAGTAGCCTCAGATATATCAGAGAGGGGTTAGCCCAAATCCCAGCCTGACAAACATTCATACACAGACACACTCATTCAGATCCACCCTCATCCTCACCCTCACTCACAGAAAGACAAACAATAACGACACATTCCATTCATAATCCCGATACAAACTCTATACCCCCCAGGTCCAAGACATGTACCTGCCCCCTACATGGGGCAGCCCACTTCCAAACCCAGGAGGTAGCCCCATTCATTCTGGGGTGGAGAGTAGCAGACATCCAAGATCCGGCCCAACCCGCGCCCTGCCGATAGGACAGGACAGGGCACCCGAGCCCAAGCGGCCCCAAGGGGAGCGCAATGCCAGCCCCGCCCACGGCGATCCCACAGGCCTCGGACCCCCCCATAGTCCAAGACAACACCGGACCACCCGTCACCTTACCCACCCCCAGAATAGCCACAGGAGAACCAGGGGGGTCAGAAAGAGGAAAAAAAATTAACAGCAGAATTTTATAAAGAATTTTGGAATATATTGGAACAAATATTTCACAGAATGCTATTAGAGTCAGAAGAAAACTGGAGGCTTCCAACACATTTGAATTCAGCCAACATTAGTCTCCTTTTAAAATCAGGTAAGGACCCAATATTGCCTACAAGTTATCGTCCAATCTCTCTTATTAATGTCGATGTAAAAATTATTTGTAAAGCCCTGTCTAAAAGATTAGAGAAGATAACTCCTTTCATCATTCATCCAGATCAAACTGGATTTATAAAAGGAAGACACTCGACCACAAACACTCGCAGATTATATAATTTAATAGAGTATTCATATAGTAAAAATATTGAAACAGTTATTTTATCTTTAGACGCAGAAAAAGCATTCGATAGAGTAAATTGGAATTTTTTATACGCTAATTAAATTTGGATTTGTAAACGATTTTATTAATTGGTTAAAATATTATATAACTCACCTAAAGCATGTGTAAGGACAAATGATCAAATATCTTCAAGCTTTTGTTTACAGAGGATTTACAGGGATGCCCACAGGGATGCTCACTTTCACCCGCATTATTTGTTATGTTTATTGAACCTTTAGCAGCAGCAATAAGGCAAACTGTTGACATTAAAGGCATACAGTGTAAAAATATAGAACATAAAATTAGTCTTTGTGCTGACGATGTTTTACTTTTTCTACAAAAATCAGAAAACTCTATATCTAATGTTATCAAATTAATAAACTCATTCTCAAAAGTTTCTAATTATTCTATAAATTGGTCAAAATCTACAGCTCTTCCAATAAATTGCGTGTTTAATATTTCTTTCAACGAAAGACTACAATCAGGCAACATTACATACTTGGGTATTAAGATTTCTACTAAAATACAAGACTTAATAAAACTAAATCATATACCACTCTTAAAGAAAATTGAAGACGATCTTACTAGATGGAAATCTCTACCCATATCTCTTATGGGAAGAGTTGCCTCAGTAAAAATGATGGTCCTACCGAGAATAAATTACTTGTTCTCTATGATCCCAAATAAAACTTCAAATGAATGGTTTAAGTCCCTGGACTCTTTCATATCTAAATTCCTTTGGAAAAACAAAACTCCACGTATTAGTTCAAAAACATTACAGAAATCTAAAGAAACCGGAGGATTAGAACTTCCAAACTTTTATCACTACTATTTAGCCAATAGGTTACAATATATCTCAAAATGGATAAATCCAAATGCACTAGATGTTACTTGGATAGACATAGAGCAAACTTTATGCAATAATATTAGGTTTTCAGATCTGCCATTTATTAGCATAAATATAAAAAACATGTTTGCTTTAAAAGTATCAGTATTAGCTCATCTCTGGCAGCATGGTGGGAGTATCTAAAAATGACAAAGTCTTCACTACTCCCATGCAGACAAACACCCATCTGGAACAATCCTGACATACAGCAAGAAAATATGTTAAATTTCCCAGGTTGGAGAGTTAAGAGGATTGAACGTCTGGAACACATATTTGATGGTGTAGACTTTACTACATTTAATGAATTAAAAATACAATACTTTTTAGAATATCAACAAATTAAGTTGATTGTAAAGAAGAAATTTAAGCTTAATAGAACATTGTTAGTGACACCAGTGTGTGTCTCAGAGTTCATTAATCTTATAACACCCAAATTGTTATATAAAATATACAAGACATTTTCTAGAATAGATGACTCCATAACACTACCTGTGGCAAAATGGGAGACAGATTTATCAG
>JBBPBX010070678.1:0-12101 GCA_038048925.1 Garcialebias charrua | reverse complement strand
CTCCCCCAGAAAATTTTGAATAAAAAATACGTGATTTCCTGAATTTTGGTGTATTTTAACGGGTTGTTAAACATCTACGTTTACCTACATTTGTAAACACTCTGCTTCTGTCAAGCATCCTACTTCCCCTCCCCAACCTTACTGAAACCTGCAGGTGCCTCCTCCGTCTGTCCATGGTGGCTGCCTGTGATCTCCTGCCCACGTATGATTGCCTGGTTAGCTTGGTTTCAACTGCACCACTCTTTTAGGGGAAGAGATTTTTAAGGATAGAGGTGGAAATGTTACTTGAAGGGACAGCTTGTCTGTGATATTAAGCTCGTAAGTGGTTGTTGTGTTTAAAATGAGTGTTTATGCAATTATTTTCAGGTTACATATCCAATATAAGATTTATACATTCAAGACCGTCATGTTTGTTCATAACTTTATTATTAGTCAGCCTGAGAGTTATCAGATCCAAGCAAACAGTTATCGGAATGCACCCTGTGAAAATAGGAGAGTTTCTAGATCCTGTTCTGGTAGGATCAAGCTCAAATTAAGCAATGCCTTATCTTAAACCAAACCATCACCAGTACATACCTAAACCAAACCATCACTAGTACATTTCCAAGCTTAAACCTAACCATCACATTACTTATCTAACCCTAAACCGAACCATTACCAGTACATACCTAACCCTAAACCTAACCATCACCAGTATATATCTAACCCTAAACTTAACCATCACAGTACATACATAACCCTAAACCTAACTATCACCAGTACATTCTTAACCCTAAACCTAATCATTTCCAGTACATACCTAACCCTAAACCTAACAATCACCAGTACATTCCTAACCCTAAACCTAACCATTACCATACCATACCATTTTATTTATAAAGCACTTTCAAAAGGAACAAGTCCACACCAAAGTGCTGAACAAACAAACACATAACAGGCAACACAGACAATGAAGTACAACATGAAAAACATAAAAAAAATTGCAGATCATAAGTAAAACGATCAAATATAAATCAGCTGGCATTGAAAGCAATGGAGTAGTAGTGAGTTTTTAACCGGGATTTGAAAACTGAGAGGGAGGGGGCCTGTTTGATGAGCAGCGGTAACTCGTTCCAGAGTCTTGGGCCTGCTACAGAGAACGCCCTGTCACCCCTGCGCTTAAGGCGAGTTTCTGGAACTATTAAGAGTACCTGATCCTCTGACCTCAAAGCACGTGGAGGGACATATGGGTGAATCAGATCCGAGAGATAGGCGGGGGCGAGACTGTTCAGCGATTTGTAGACATACATGAGAATTTTGAATTGGATTCGAAGATGAACCGGTATCCAGTGCAGGGAGGCCAAGACTGGTGTAATGTGCTCTCTTTTGCGTGTGCTGGTTACCAGTACATACCTAACCCTAAACCTAACCATCACCAGTACTTACCTAACCCGAAACCTAGCCATCACCAGTACATTCCTAACCCTAACCCTAAACCTAATAATTACCAGTACATACATAACCCTAACCATTACCAGTACATACCGAACCCGAAACCTAACATCACTAGTACATTCCTAACCCTAAACCTAACCCTAAACCTAATTATTACCAGTACATACCTAACCCTAAACCTAACAATCACCAGTACACCTAATCCTAAACCTAACCATTACCAGTGCATACCTAACCCTAAACGTAACCATCACTAGTACATACCTAAACCTAACCATCACCAGTACATACCATCACTGTAAAATCCTAATCCTAAACCTAACCATCACAGTACATACCTAATCCTAAACCTTACCATCACCAGTACATACCTAACCCTAAACCTAATCATTATCAGTACATACCTAACCCTAAACCTAACCCATCACCAGTACATTCCTAAGCTTAAACCTAACCATCACCAGTACATTCCAAACCCTAAACCTAACCATTACCATTACATACCTAACCCTAAACCTAACCATTACCAGTACATACCTACCCCTAAACCTAACATCACAATACATACCTAACTCTAAACCTAACCATTACCAGTGCATACCTAACCCTAAACCTAACCATCACCAGTACATACCTAAACCTAACCATCACCAGTAAATACCTAACCCTAAACCTAACCATCACTGTACAATCCTAACCCTAAACCTAACCATCACAGTACATACCTAATCCTAAACCTTACCATAACCAGTACATTCCTAACCCTAAACCTAACCATCACCAGTACATTCCTAACCTTAAACCTAACCATCACCAGTACATTCCTAACCCTAAACCTAACCATTACCAGTACATACCTAACCCTAACCATTACCAGTGCATACCTCCCCCTAAACCTAACCATCACAGTATATACCTAACCCTAAATCTAATTATCACTAGTACATACCTAATCCTAAACCTAACCATTACCAGTGCATACCTAACCCTAAACCTAACCATCACCAGTACATACCTAAACCTAACCATCACCAGTACATACCTAACCCTAAACCTAACCATCACTGTACTATCCTAACCCTAAACCTAACCATCACCAATATATACCTAATCCTAAACCTAACCATCACAGTACATAACTAACCCTAAACCTAATCATTACCAGTACATGCCTAACCCTAACCATCACCAGTACATTCCTAAACCTAACCATCACCAGTACATTCCTAGCCCTAAACCTAACCATTACCAGTACATTCCTAACCCTAAACCAAACCATCACCAGTACATTCCTAACCCTAAACCTAACAATTACCAGTATATACCTAACCCTAAACCTAATCATTACCAGTACATGTCTAACCCTAACCATCACCAGTACATTCCTAAACCTAACCATCACCAGTACATTCCTAGCCCTAAACCTAACCATCACCAGTACATTCCTAACCCTAAACCTAACCATCACCAGTACATTCTTAACCCTAAACCTAACAATTACCAGTATATTCCTAACCCTAAACCTAACCATTACCAGTACATACCTAACCCTAAACCTAACTATCACCAGTACATACCTAACCCTAAACCTAACCCATCCTCAATTCACATCTTAGTTTAAAACCTAAGCCCTGACCCACCAATGGCACTGCTCCTTACAGGGCCCGGGTTTTGGGCCCCATAAGGAGCAGTTGGTCCTCACAGTGTAGTATAAGTTAGAAAAATGGGCCTTACTAGGTAACAAATACACACACAAACACACACAGAGCAAGAGAGAGAGTGATGCTCCATTATTAATTTGGAAACCTTACAATTTTCCTTTCATTTCTCTATAAAGATCAATGCAAAGATCAACGAGCGCTACCAGCAGGTGATGCGGGAATGGAAGTCCTGTGAGATCATCGTCAAGAAGCGGGAGAAGGAGATGCAATCAGCCATCTTTACCAAGATGTCCTCAGGCAGCAGCATAGACAGCCATGTTCTGCGGCTTGCCCACAGAGATTCCACTCTCAGTAATGAGGTGACACGGTCCAATGAAATCTAAAATACACATCTCTTCTTTTTTTGCTGTTTGTTCAGTCAACTTGATCCTAAGCACAGAAGCTTATTTTGTTTGGCGCTTTCAAGCTTATATCATCACCACACCTGGTGGTGGATCATTATTATAACAAAAGAACCTTTGATCTCTTCTGTAAACTACTTTTGTTCTCAGAAATTTATACTTTATTCAGTAAACTTTCAATATATTTTACCATACCATACCATACCATTTTATTTATAAAGCACTTTAAACAGGAACAAGTCCACACCAAAGTGCTGGACAAACAAACACGCAACAGGCAACACAGACAATGAAGTACAACACGAAAAACATAAAAACATTGCAGATCATAAATAAAACGATCCAATACAAATCAGCTGGCATTGAAAGCAATGGAGTAGTAGTGAGTTTTTAACCGGGATTTGAAAACCGAGAGGGAGGGGGCCTGTTTGATGAGCAGCGGTAACTCGTTCCAGAGTCTTGGGCCTGCTACAGAGAACGCCCTGTCACCCCTGCGCTTAAGGCGAGTTTCTGGAACTATTAAGAGTACCTGATCCTCTGACCTCAAAGCACGTGGAGGGACATATGGGTGTATCAGATCCGAGAGATAGGCGGGGGCGAGACTGTTCAGCGATTTGTAGACATACATGAGAATTTTGAATTGGATTCGAAGATGAACCGGTAGCCAGTGAAGGGAGGCCAAGACTGGTGTAATGTGCTCTCTTTTGCGTGTGCTGGTTAAAAATCGGGCAGCTGCGTTCTGAACCAGTTGTAATCGTGCAATGGTGGCTTGACTGACGCCAAGCAGCATTTTTTCCACAATGTTATAAAATTCAGGCTGGTTAAGTTCTCAGTCCAACCACTAGGGGTGTAACGGTACGCTAAAATCACATTTCGGTTCGGTTCAACTACAAAGAGGGCTCGGTTCGGTTTATTTTCGGTACAAAAAAAAAGACAAAATAAAGACTTACAAAATGTTTATTTTGAAAATATGCCAAAAATAAATTTGTACTGTATTGTATTGTAGTAATAAATAAAAGTGACCCATTTGGATGATATTTTAAATAAACAGCACTCTACAATAAATAAACTACTGTATATTAACAATAATAAAAATCTTAATAAATACAATAACAGTCAGAACCAGAACAATAAGCAGCAACAGACTGTTTACAATCTAACTAATCAAGTTTTTGTCCAGTAGCAGCAGTGTGGCTGTATTTGTCCTCATTACTTTACTCACAACCTCTTGGACCTGCTCCTCCAGGACAGGTCCTGGAAAAGTTCAGAGTTCAGTTCAGTCATCACACACTTCTTAGCTGCAACAGGTGATCTCTGGTGGATGTCTGTCCCTGAAGTGGAAGAGAGATGCTACCTCTGTCCAAGACTGGAAATAAAACACAGAGGTAAAAAAATATGTTAATAAGATTATGATTTTAAATAATAATAAATAATAAATAATAATTATAATAAAAGAACAATACCTCTTGAACGGTTGAATCTCTCACTCAACATCATCAGGGCAGGGCTTAAATCAGCTCCAGGACTTGTTGACAATCAGTTTTAGTTTTTTCATAAAGAGCTAAACTTTTTGACTGAAGTGTTGACGTGATGAATGTCTCATAGCGACGCTCAGTAACTTTAAAGCCTGTGCATAAACAACATTCAGACTTAGATTCAGAGATTTAAAAACTCATACAGTTTGTGTTATTGCTCTGGACCGCTCTGATTACCTGATGAAGTAGTTTTAATGCAGCTGTTAGCGCTATTTGTAACAAGCTGAGTGCTTTTCTTCGTTCACGTTCGGGTGACGTCGTTTCCAGCGCGTTCACGTTAGACGTGTTGCTGCAGATCCAGTCTTGTGAAAACACGTCCACACAGCTTTGAATTTGCGCTCGTCAAGAAAGCCATTACGTTCCCAAACAGGAGACAGTACACAACATGCTAACGGCTAAATTCTGCGCGTGCTTCGCATGCTACGCGATAATAGCTGTGTGCTGAAACGCGCCCAAGAAATTTAGTTCCGCGGTGCATATATTCCCCCGTTAATAACGTTCAATGAGTGAAAAAATAACCGAAACGGTACGCAGGTAGACCGAACCGAACGAGCTGTACCGAAACGGTTCGGTACACCCACTTGTACTGTTACATGCCTACCAACCACATACTGTTACATGTTTTCTGACTCTGTGAATGAAAATAACGTTATAGCACAAGATATGTATACCGGTAATTGGAAATAATGAACATACTTGTATTACAGATTCAATTTGTAATTCATTCAGTGTTTTGGCAAAGGAGTATTGCAACTTTGTTTAATGCAAAGTCATTTTTTAAATTTAGCATTTTGTTTTTGTGGTGGTACTGAGTGGTTCTCATTAAGATTATGTGATTTACAAGGCACACTGGTTCGTAGATCTTAGAAAAATACTTGGGACATCTGAGACAGGCTTACAAATTTACAAAACAGTTTATTTATATGTACTGGTAATGGTTATTTATTGGTTCTAAGTTCTAGTCCAGACCCAGATGTGTGGCTAATTACCCACGCCACTAACATGAGTGTTCAGGGACCACGCCCCAAACAATTTGTTGAGAAGTCCAATGAAGCAGCCATAGGTATCTGAAGATAATTAAAGGCCCCGGTATAGCTCTGCGTTCGGCCGAACGCCGCTCCGTGCGCGCGCGTTCACCCGCACAGCTCTGCGTTCGTTCTCGCGTTCATTCTCGCGTTTTCGCTCCAAATTCTTGACGTCATTTGAGCAGCCACAGCGCAGAGCGTTCGCTGATTGGTCATTTGCTGACATGCCTACTGAATTGATTGACAGGTCGGGGGGAGAGAAAAAAAAGGCGAGCCGGCAGCTTTAGCGCAGCGGTGTTCTGTGTTTATAGCTTATTAAAAAGTTCAAAAAAATAAAAAAAAATAAAACAGGGAGCGCTGGACCTGAAGCCCACAGCCCACCAGGAAATATGCAGAACCTCCCACAGCCACGTAGGATCCGAGTTTAATTAGCTCGTGACAAATTCATTCATTTCCTCATCACTTCAGTCATGGAGTCAACGGAGGAGGAAGCGATCACTTGACTTTTGGCAAAAAAACTAAAGAAAAGTCCAGATCAGGGATGAAGAAGAGGAATTTAATACATTCGTGTCACATACAAAACAGTCCGGCACCGGGCAGTTTATTGTGAGACAACACGCCTCGCGTACGCAGTCGTAAAATTTGAGCTTTGCGCGTTCGTGCCCTGCGGGGCTACGCTTGTGCCTCGCGCTCGAACGGCGTCGAGCGGCGTTCGGCCAAATGCAGAGCTATACCTTAAGCGTAGTAGTCTGGAGAACCCAAACAGCAGTGGTCCTCATTGAAGCCAGAACAATAATAATAATAATAATAATGAATTCAATTTATAACGCACTTTTCATTAATGAAAATCTCAAAGTGTGACACAATGGTATTCTCAGTGGAGACAAAACAGCAGTGATCTTCAATAGAGACAAGGCAGCAGTGATCTTCCGTAGTGACAAAGCAGCAGTGATCTTCAATAGAGACAAAGCAGCAGTGATCTTCCGTAGAGACAAAGCAGCAGTGATCCCAACTTCAGCATAGGACCTGCTGCTGACACACACATGCAGACACACACATACACAGGAGGAGGAAAGCAGCAAGCTTGGCCTTCATCCCACGAAAGCCAGAACAGTACACATAACACGATCTGCTGCTCAACGACAACCAAACCCCACACGGGTTGTGAGCCACATAGTGGGAACGTGAAGAGGAAACCAAGTGCCAGAACAGGCATTGCCACCTCCTTTTATACTCCGCCCACTTATCCAACAGGAAGTGACATTTCCTCATCCATCCATCCATCCATTTTCGTCCGCTTATCCGGGGTCGGGTCGTGAGGGTAGCAACCTAAGTAGGGAGGCCCAGACTTCCCTCTCCTCAGCCACTTGGAGCAGCTCCTCTGGGGGAATCCCAAGGCGTTCCCAGGCCAGCCGAGAAACATAGTCCCTCCAGCGTGTCCTGGGTCTTCCTCTGGGTCTCCTCCCGGTGGGACATGCCCGGAACACCTCACCAGGGAGGCGTCCAGGAGGCATCCTAACCAGATGCCCGAGCCACCTCAACTGGCTCCTCTCGATGTGGAGAAGCAGCGGCTCTACTCCGAGTCCCTCCCGGATGACTGAGCTTCTCACCCTATCTCTAAGGGAGAGTCCAGACACCCTGCGGAGAAAACTCATTTCAGCCGCTTGTATCCGAGATCTCGTTCTTTCGGTCACAACCCAAAGCTCATGACCATAGATGAGGGTGGGAACGTAGATCGATCGGTAAATTGAGAGCTTTGCCTTTCGACTCAGCTCTCTCTTCACCACGACAGACCGGTACAGCGCCCGCTTCACTGCGGATGCTGCACCTATCCGCCTATCGATCTCACGCTCCAGTTTTCCCTCATTCGTGAACAAGACCCGAGATACTTAAACTCCTCCACTTGGGGTAGGACCTCCTCCCCGACCTGGAGAGGGCATTCTACCCTTTTCCGGCTCAAGACCATGGCTTCGGATTTGGAGGAACTGATCCTCATCCCGGCCGTATCACATTCGGCTGCAAACCGCTCCAGCGAAAGCTGTAGATCACGACCTGATGAAGCCAATAGGACCATATCATCTGCAAAAAACAGAGAAGCGATTCTAAGGCCACCAAAACGGATCCTCTCAACACCTTGGCTGCGCCTAGAAATTCTGTCCATAAAAGTTATGAACAGAATCGGTGACAAAGGGCAACCTTGGCGGAGTCCAACTCTCACTGGAAACGAGCCTGACTTACTGCCGGCAATGCGGACCAAGCTCTGACACCGGTCGTACAGGGACCTAACAGCCCATATCAATGGGCCTGGTACCCCATACTCCTGGAGTACCCCCCACAGAACCCCCCGAGGGACGCGGTCGAATGCCTTTTCCAAGTCCACAAAGCACATGTAAACTGGTTGGGCAAACTCCCACGCACCCTCCAGGACCCTGCTGAGGGTGTAGAGCTGGTCCAGTGTTCCACGACCAGCACGAAAACCACACTGCTCCTCCTGAATCCGAGGTTCGACTATCCGACGGACCCTCCTCTCCAGAACCCCTGAATAGACCTTACCAGGGAGGCTTAAGAGTGTGATCCCCCTATAGTTGGAACACACCCTACGGTCCCCCTTTTTGAATAGGGGAACCACCACCCCAGTCTGCCAATCCAAGGGAACTGCCCCCGATGTCCACGCGATATTGCAGAGTCGCGTAAGCCAACACAACCCCACAACATCCAGAGCCCTAAGGAACTCAGGGCGAATCTCATCCACCCCCGGAGCCCTGCCACCGCGAGCTTTTTAACCACCTCGGTGACCTCAGCACCAGAGATTGGAGAGCCCGACCCAAAGTCCCCAGGCTCCGCTTCCTCAGTGGAAGACGTGCCAGTAGGATTGAGGAGGTCTTCGAAGTATTCCGCCCACCGACTCACAACATCCCGAGTTGAGGTCAACAGCACGCCATCCCCACCATAAATGGTGTTGGTCGCGTACCGCTTTCCCCCCCTGAGACGCCGGATGGTGGACCAGAATCGCCTCGAAGCCGTACGGAAGTCATTCTCCATGGCCTCTCCGAACTCCTCCCACGCCCGAGTTTTTGCCTCAGCAACCACACGAGCCGCATGCCGCTTGGACTGTCGGTACCTATCTGCTGCTTCCGGGGTCCCACAGGCCAAAAAGGCCCAATAGGACTCCTTCTTCAGCATGCAAAGAATGCATGTTACCTCTAATTTGTAAGTTTTTTTTTACTCTAATGAGGAATTTCTTGTACGTATATAATTAAGCAGTGACAAGAATTTTAAATGTTTAGTTTTTATGAGTGACCATGACAACCAAGAAAATAGAAAATGATATGACTGTCATGATCAGCGGCCCTGCTGACCCACCTCCCATTGGCCCTGCCTTCACACTGACTCCCTCCTGTTATTGTTTTCAGCCCCTTTTGTCATAGTTTATCTTCCCCTGCTTTGTAATGCCTATCACTCATCCTCCAGCTCAAGCCTGCACTCCATGCCACGCCTCCCAGCAATCAGCAATGATTCCACTCACCTGTTCAGCCAGCTAGTTCACCTGCTCTGCACCCTTTAAAAGCTGCATTCTCACTCTCCACCAGGGCTGAATTATTACACCTCTCATGGTCCCTGATTTTGAAGCCATCATAGTTTCCTGTTTCATGCCACAGACTGGATTACCTTGCCTAGTTTTGACCTCACGCCTGCACTACGGATTCTTTGCCTTGCCTGCCCCTCTTTGGATATTGTCTGCCTCTCTGACCACGGTAACGACCCTGACTGTTTTAGAAGAGTGGACTCCCACCTGGACCCTGACCCATCTCTCCAGCTACCAGCAGTAAATTAATAAAAACTGTTTTTGTTTTTTGCACTCCTGTCTCTGACCGTCTTTGAATCCAAAAACCCATTTCGTGACAGAATAATTCAGCCAAAATGGATTCAAAGTCAGAACAGGAGTGGCTTTCTGGGCTTGAGGGTTCCTTGACTAAGCTGGACCTTCAGATGCAGCTAGTAAAAACCATGCTCTGGGCCAAGCTTCTATACCCACCCCAGAGACTTTTCCTCACTCCTTGCCTGAAGCAGGTCCAGCATCAGCTGCAAACTCCATGATTTTCACGCCTGCTGCAGCCCTGACTCCATCGCATGCTGCAGCCCTGACTCCATCACCTGCTGCAGCTCTGACCACCAAGCCTGCTGCAGAGGCCCCACAGCTCTCCACGTCAGCTGCTGCTGCAGAGGCCCCACAGCTCTCCACGTCGGCTGCTGCTGCAGAGGCCCCACAGCTCTCCACGTCGGCTGCTGCTGCAGAGGCCCCACAGCTCTCCACGTCGGCTGCTGCTGCAGAGGCCCCACAGCTCTCCACGTCGGCTGCTGCTGCAGAGGCCCCACAGCTCTCCACGTCGGCTGCTGCTGCAGAGGCCCCACAGCTCTCCACGTCGGCTGCTGCTGCAGAGGCCCCACAGCTCTCCACGTTGGCTGCTGCAGAGGAGGCTCCACAAACCTCCACACCTGCATTACCTGCTGCTGATCTGGCCCCATTGCTATGTATTGGAGGGTCACCTGGCTTTTCGTCCTTTGCATTGCGACTTGCCGGAGGACCTCATGGTCGCCCACCGGAGAACTGGAACGACTCTGGACAGCCCTTCTGGTTGTCATCCGTTTCAGGCCCTCCTCAAAGACCCCCTCCACCCACCCTGTTCTTGCTAGTATTTTATTTTTTTCTAGTGGTCCGTCAGGATGCCGGACCTTAAAGGGGGGGCTATGTCATGATCAGCGGCCCCGCTGACCCACCTCCCATTGGCCCTGCCTTCACACTCACTCCCTCCTGTTATTGTTTTCAGCCCCTTTTGTCATAGTTTATCTTCCCCTGCTTTGTAATGCCTATCACCCATCCTCCAGCTCAAGCCTGCACTCCATGCCACGCCTCCCAGCAATCAGCAATGATTCCACTCACCTGTTCAGCCAGCTAGTTCACCTGCTCTGCACCCTTTAAAAGCTGCATTCTCACTCTCCACCAGTGCTGAATTATTACACCTCTCATGGTCCCTGATTTTGAAGCCATCATAGTTTCCTGTTTCATGCCACAGACTGGATTACCTTGCCTAGTTTTGACCTCACGCCTGCACTACGGATTATTTGCCTTGCCTGCCCCTCTTTGGATATTGTCTGCCTCTCTGACCACGGTAACGACCCTGACTGTTTTAGAAGAGTGGACTCCCACCTGGACCCTGACCCATCTCTCCAGCCACCAGCAGTAAAAAAAAACATTTGTGACAATGACTGCTTCAATAAAATGTTAATGTTAATTAAGCTAAACCATGATTACTTTTCAGCGGCAGAGCCTTTTGTAAGTGTAACGCATAAAAATTTTGCAAATAATAAAAAGATCCAAAAGATTTAATCGCCTGAATGGCCCAATATTTGTGATCAGTCAAAGTAAAATAGCCTGCAAATTGCATACAATGTGAAATCAGAGACAGTTTGTAAGTAAATACATTGAAAGACACCACACGTTTTCCTCTTTAAAAAAAAAAAAAGGTTAAATCTAGAAGCAACATATACAATTTAACTATTTTCGTAGGCATTACAAATGTATTCAGCAGCCAAATGCTTGTAATGAGCTGGCCCTTTTGTTGGTGCCATTTGTTATCTTTAAAAGCAAATCTTGTTACTGGGAAGGTTTGAAACATGTAATAATAATAATAGTAATAATAAACTTTATTTGTATAGCACTTTCCTACAATGCCTTGCATTGACCAAGGTGCTTAACAGGACAGAAAAAACAAACAAAAAACTGTACAATAAATCAGTGAAATGTCTTCTAACAGTTAAAAATGTATAAATATCCTCCAGTGAAAATGTCTTCTCTTGAGCCAAATTCAATTCATATTCAGTCCATAACAAAAACAGTGATAATACACACTCTACCAGAATCAGTTAATAATAATCAGAAAACAGAGGGGAAAATAAACTTTTTTTTGTTGTTGTTGTATGATAAAAATACCCTTTTTGATAAAAATACCATTTTCTCTAAAAAAACACATCTGTGATAGAATT
>JBBPBX010070677.1:0-17500 GCA_038048925.1 Garcialebias charrua | reverse complement strand
TCTGGATCTTGTTGATGAATGGCTTTTGCTTTGCATAGTAGAGCTTTAACTTGCACTTACAGATGTAGCGACGAACTGTAGTTACTGACAGTGGTTTTCTGAAGTATTCCTGAGCCCATGTGGTGATATCTTTTACACACTGATGTCGGTTTTTGATGCAGTACCGCCTGAGGGATCGAAGGTCACGGGCATTCAATGTTGGTTTTCGGCCTTGCCCCTTACGTGTAGTGATTTCTCCAGATTCTCTGAACCTTTTGATGATATTACGGACCGTAGATGGTGAAATTCCTAAATTCCTTGCAATAGCTCGTTGAGAAAAGTTGTTCTTGAACTGTTCGACAATTTGCCCACGCATTTGTTCACAGAGTGGTGACCCTCGCCCCATCCTTCTATGTGGATGACTGAGCATGTCAAGGAAGCTGCTTTTATACCCAATCATGGCACCCACCTGTTCCCAATTTGCATGTTCACCTGTGGGATATTCCAAATAAGTGTTTGATGAGCATTCCTCAAATTTCTCTGTCTTCTTTGTCACTTGTGCCAGCTTTTTTGAAACATGTTGCAGGCATCAAATTCCAAATGAGCTAATAATTGCAAAAAATAACAAAGTTTACCAGTTCGAACGTTAAGTATGTGGTCTTTGCAGTGTGTTCAATTGAATATAGGTTGAAAAAGATTTGCAAGTCATTGTATTCTGTTTTTATTTGCGATTTCCACAACGTGCCAACTTTTCTGGTTTTGGGCTTGTATATATATATATATATATATATATATATATATATATATATATATATATATATATATATATATATATATATATATATATATAAATATATATATACACATACATACATACACAGTGGTGGGCAACGCTAATCAAAAAATTAGTTCCACAATTTCTAAAACGCTTATTAATTTTTTTAGGTCCACAATTTCAAAAGCACAAATGTCTTATGAAAATTAGGGGAAGCTAATCTAATCCGCTATTTATATTCGACAATTGGTAGCCGGCAGCGTTATGCAATATTTGCACTACACTGCCAACTGAAAAGTAACTAAAATGATCCTAAAAGGATGAAATTACAAAAATCAAAGGATTTATTTAATACTTTACGTACATATATTCTATTCGGCCATGAAATTAACAAAAAAGAGAATGATCTTTTAATCCCTAAGACCACTTTTAAATCTCAAATACACGGGTGTGTCGCCACCGCATTTATACATAAAAGTAACCCAAATATATGAAACTAACGACTCACCGTCGAATGGTCGACACAAAACACACAATAAAGTCCTCCGGCCGCGTTAATTTGGCTTGAAACAGCCGGGTTCTCTACGGATTTATCCAAGAAACCCAGCACAACCAGCTAGCCACAGAGTTAGCGTCCAGTTCACCTCTGACCCGGAAGATGTCAAGATTCTATAGGTAGTCAACAGATTTAATGAAAAGTAACTAAAATACATAAAACTAACGACTCACCGTCGAGTGGTCGACACAAAACACACAATAAAATCCTCCGGCCGCGTTAATTTGGCTTGAAACAGCGGGGTTCTCTGCGGATTTATCCAAGAAACCCAGCACAACCAGCTAGCCACAGAATTAGCCCCCGAGTTCACCTCTGACCCGGAAGATGTCAAGATGGAATAGTCCATTTTTAGTAGGGGGATACAGAAATCGACCGGTTTTTGTATTGCGTTTTTTAATGATCGTTTTCATCGTAACTATAATTATTTTTATGTTAAATGTACATTAACAAGCATGAGCAATGTTAGTGAGCCCCAAGCAACGGCATCATTTGCCTACATGGTAGATACGTGTCTGTTCTCCCCTCTGCTCCCCCTCCAACCCTCCCTCCTCTCTGCTCTTTACGGTGAAGGGAGGGGAAAAAGGCAAAACAAGCAGCTACGGAGCCAGCATAAGAGCTTGTAAATAAGTTTATTCGTTTTTACTGATAGATAATTAGTTATTAGCGGTACTGCATTTTAAATAAAAATAGCACAAATCCGCTTATGAATTATAAAAGTTAGTCACTCCGCTGTTACGCTGACAAAAACGTTAGGTCCGCTGTAAGCGGATTAGCGCATTAGCGGTCCCTAGCGTTCATATGCCCACCTTTGTATATATATATATTATATATATATATATATATATATATATATATATATATATATATATATATATATATATATATATATATATATATATATATATATATATATATATATATATATATATATAAATGGTAAATGGAGCTTATTTATATAGCGCTTTCCAGCCCCCTGTGAGGAGCCCCAAAGCGCTTTACAATACCAGCCATCCACCCATTCATTCACACATTCATACACCGGTAGTGGTAGCCTGCCTTGCAAGGCGCCATCCAGACCTACCGGGAGCAACTCGGGGTTAAGTGTCTTGCCCAGGGACACAACGACACATGGTGGGCGGACGCGGGATTCGAACCTCCGACCTTCTGATCGGGGGTCGACTGCCATTACCACTGTGCCACGGCCGCCCGTACCATACAGTATATATATATATATATACAGGGAACCCCCGTGTTACGAACGAGTTCGGGACCTAAGAACGGTTCGTAGCTCGATTCTGCCGTAGGTAGGGGGTGAAAATTATTTTTTTTTTAAAAATTATTCATTCATTCATTCACTCAACCTTTATTTATCATGCTAACGGAGCGCGCGCACACATTTAAGCATGTACAGTAGTGTACTGTAATGTTAAACATTGCTATTCACATTTACAGAATAAATAAAAATATATTTTCTTACTTTGAGATGGTCAAAGCCGACATCTTAGGTTGCCATGCGTTGATTGTTGTCGGGCCGAGCAGCGCGGCGGCCGGCCAGTGAACCACCGCAGCTGCTCCAGACCTGTGTTAGCTAGCTGGCTAGCTTCTGCTAGCCAAGCCATGAGCTGGTGTTGGAGCGGCGGCGCGATCAATCTGCAGCTGCTGCTGCTGCCTGAGACATCCACAAAGTTCACAGAGACGTTTCCAGCTCGTAATTAATCCATATGAAGCCATCCTGGTCACCAGTCTTCGGCCGGCTACCGTGTTAGCTCCCGTGTTAGCTTCTGGAGCTAGCCAGGCCAGAGCCTGGCCGGAGGTGTTCGCGCGGCGGCCTGGCACGATCAGCGATAAATCCGCTGCTGCCTGAGACATCCACAAAGTTCACAGAGACGTTTCCAGCTCGTAATTAATCCATATGAAGCCATCCTGGTCACCAGTCTTCGGCTGGCTCCCGGGCAGCTAACCTAAAATGGCGTCCGGTGTTCTGTGACCGGAGACCCCAGTGACTGAACCTAAAATGGCGTCCGGTGTTCTACATTAATTTGTGACCGTGTAAACTGAAGACCTACTTCCTGTTGCCCAAGATTGCTCAAAAATGATCAGAAATGATCTTTTTTATCATAATTATTATTTATAAAGCCTTTAAAACAACCACAGCTGCAACAAAGTGATGTACACATGAAATTAAGAACATTTAAACACAAAAAAAAAAAAAATATTTTTTTTTTAATACAGTAATTTCATATTTTTATTAAATATGATACGTTCGTAGGTCCCGTTGTTCGTAGGTCGATGGAGTCGTAAGTGGGGGGTTACCTGTATATATATATATATATATATATATATATATATATATACATACATACATATATATATATACATACATACATACATATACATACATATATATANTATATATATATATATATATAATATATAGTATATATATATACATATATATATATATACATATATATATATACATACATACATACATACATACATACTGTACGTGTGTGTGTGTGTGTGTGTGTACACAGTAAAATTAATATTTATTAAAGAACAAACTACTACAGTATCCTAAATATTTATACAATTAACATGTGCTACCCTCTACTGGGTCTTTAATGTAAAAGAACATCCATCTGTTGTCTTTACCTGCTTCTTCTGTTTGTTTTCACTTAAAAGTGACTTAAAAATAACATACAGTGCTTATTAAAGACAGAAAAAACAGATTTAAATAAGCAATAGCATGGAGGAATTTGACATAACTTCTGAGTGTTGTCAAAGACCGAAAATACAGATTTAAAAAAGCAGTTCCTGTTATTTTGAATTCATCTTGAAAAAACACAAACCTAAAAAAAAAAGACACCTACAATACATTCAACGCTTTGGTAGAGTACCTGGAAAAAACCTGATAAATGCAAACGTTTTGAGTGTGCTGGTGCTGTGCTGGCTAGTAAGTAGAAAAGTTACATGAACTTGAGCAATTACATAAAAATAACGATAATACAAAGATAAAATAAATATAATAGAATGTCAGAGTAATGAAATGAAAAAATAATAACTAGTGGGGTGTGCCTTTGCCTGCCGGCGTGCTTGGGGACCTTTGTGTCGGGGGCTGGGCGCTTGGGCGTGTGTCGGCTCGGCCTGGTGGCTGCCTGGTGGGGTTCGGGTCCTCTGGTCCTGTTGGGTGTGTGTCCTTGGTGCCCGGGCCTTGGTGCCTAGGCCTGGAGCTACGTCAGTGCAGCGGGTTCCGGCGGGGGCCTGTGAGTGTGTCACTGTTGGCCCCGGGGGGTCATTGTGTGTAGTCGCTGGTGGAGCTCTTCCGGTTCTCCCCTATGGTCGGATCTGGGGGTTGGGCGAGTGGTTCGTCCTGTTTGGGTGGCCCTGGGGGCTCTGCGCTCGGGGTCCCTCTTGCGGTCTTGGGCTCTGGTCTCCCCTTGGTCTGCCTCGGGTCTTGGGGGTCGGATCTCTGATACTTTGCGATCACTATTGAATGCACTATTGAATGTTCTATTAGTGAAGCCTTTTACACTTATACATGCTCACAACCACACACAAATAGATGCAGGGATGCACATGCAGGTATCGTATGTAGATATGTAGATGTGTATGTGAATACATATGCTTGTATATATATATGTAGGTATAGGTATATACAGTATATTTATAGAAATCTACTGCAAAGCCATGAGTATTCTAAGTCTTTTATACATATGTACGGTAATTTGTTGCTGTGTTCTGTCATGTTCTTTGCAGGTTTACAGACAGCGATCGGGTGTATTTGCCTTGTGCTCTCTTTGTGTATACATGCATTTATTATATTTTGCAGTCTTACTTTCCGTCTTTCCTTTCTTTCTATCCTATTAAAAAATTCATAATGGTGTGAAGAGGATGGCTGTAAGGTGAGAAGGGAAGTCATCTATAAATGGAAATTGTAAAAAAAAAAAAAGAAAAAAAAAGAAAACCTGATAAATGCAAACGTTTTGAGTGTGCTGGTGCTGTGCTGGCTAGTAGAAAAGATACATGAACTTGAGCAATTACATAACGATAATACAAAGATAAAATAAATATAATAGAATGTCAGAGTAATGAAATGAAAAAATAATACAAAACTAATTACAATAACCATTACAACATGAGTAAATTTGAATACAAAATAAGAAAAAGAAAAATGACTACAGTAATTAATAAATAATTTTATACTGCGTTTTTTTTTTTACTAAACGAAATTAAATACAGGTTGTCTTTTCCTACACGCACTGAAAAGTGAGGTGATGTGAAAGAATCAGGATTTTTGCTTCTCACTCACCAAGAACAGCAGGCTGTTGTGTACTGCTTGGTGAGGGTGATGGCACAGGGGCAGAAGAAGACGGGATGCCTGGCGTGTTTGAAACTGCATTTTCTTCTGACTCTTCACATAGCGGAACATATTCTGGATCAAAACAAAGTCAAAAACAGAGTTAGCATTGAGAAAAGTAGCATTGATGCTAACTAACGATGAGCGCTTCATGCGCCTGCCTCCCCCACCACACACACACACACACACACACACATACACACACACACACAACTCTTACCTCTGCAGAGCTGCAGAACAAACGCATAGTAGGACCAAATTTTGAATGAACTCACCATCTTCCATCATTGACTCTAGCCGTGCAGTGGCTGTGTCCAGGATGCTCACTCTCCCGTTGCTGGCAGGACGATTGCCGTAGATTTCATCCATCTCATTGAACCATTTCCAGGTTTGTCGGTTGGCTCAGCTCCTGCCGTTATGATCTTTTATCATGCAGTAATCACTTTTTAGTTTTTTGCGGCATTGCTTCGACGTTCGATTGTAGCCCTGGGCAATCATCCGCTCAGACAATTCTTTAAAAAAATTCTCATTCCGGGTGGATCCATCTAGCTCCCTCTGAATGTTTTCCTTGCCCACCAAGCACAGAAACGCCTGCACTTCAGAGTTAGACCAAGGAGTGGACATTATTGTTCAATAATATGTTCAAAAAATTTCCAGTAGATTCTGAGATGTCCAATCCTGAGACTAAAGTTTAGGCGGGCTGGAGAGAAAATGGCGGATTGTGGAAAGTTTACAGTTTCAGTGACTCCGCCCCCCGACTCCACCCCTGACCAGTGACCGACAGTGTTCTGATGTCACGTTGTAGTACCTACTCGTTTGGGTTGGAACCACAGAGCAGAGGGTCCTGAAAATAGTAACAGGTTCTAAGTACCGGTACTAATGGAAAAGCCTCAAAACCAGGCCGTCGGGTACAGTTGGGCTGTACCGGTACTAATGAAAAAGGGGCATTAGGTTGCTACCCCCGCGACCC
The DNA here is from genome assembly GCA_038048925.1 of Garcialebias charrua. Taxonomy (NCBI): domain Eukaryota; kingdom Metazoa; phylum Chordata; class Actinopteri; order Cyprinodontiformes; family Rivulidae; genus Garcialebias; species Garcialebias charrua. Next base: position 10,860 of record JBBPBX010070677.1, on the reverse strand, counting down.
GACCCCGGATAAGCGGAGGAAGAGAATGAATGGATGGATATAATGTTAAAGTATGTTATTCAAAGTCCATCCATCCATCCATTTTCTTCCGCTTATCCGGGGTCGGGTCGCGGGGGTAGCAGCCTAAGTAGGGAGGCCCAGACTTCCCTCTCCCCAGCCACTTGGAGCAGCTCCTCTGGGGGAATCCCAAGGCGTTCCCAGGCCAGCCGAGAAACATAGTCCCTCCAGCGTGTCCTGGGTCTTCCTCTGGGTCTCCTCCCGGTGGGACATGCCCGGAACACCTCCCCAGGGAGGCGTCCAGGAGGCATCCTAACCAGATGCCCGAGCCACCTCAACTGGCTCCTCTCGATGTGGAGAAGCAGCGGCTCTACTCCGAGTCCCTCCCGGATGACTGAGCTTCTCACCCTATCTCTAAGGGAGAGTCCAGCCACCCTGCGGAGAAAACTCATTTCAGCCGCTTGTATCCGAGATCTTGTTCTTTCGGTCATAACCCAAAGCTCATGACCATAGATGAGGGTGGGAACGTAGATCGATCGGTAAATTGAGAGCTTTGCCTTTTGACTCAGCTCTCTCTTCACCACGACAGACCGGTACAGCGCCCGCTTCACTGCGGACGCTGCACCTATCCGCCTATCGATCTCACGCTCCAGTTTTCCCTCATTCGTGAACAAGACCCGAGATACTTAAACTCCTCCACTTGGGGCAGGACCTCCTCCCCGACCCGGAGAGGGCATGCTACCCTTTTCCGGCTCAAGACCATGGCCTCGGATTTGGAGGAACTGATCCTCATCCCGGCCGCATCGCATTCAGCTGCAAACCGCTCCAGTGAAAGCTGTAGATCACGATCTGATGAAGCCAATAGGACCACATCATCTGCAAAAAACAGAGAAGCGATTCTAAGGCCACCAAAACGGATCCTCTCAACACCTTGGCTGCGCCTAGAAATTCTGTCCATAAAAGTTATGAACAGAATCGGTGACAAAGGGCAACCTTGGCGGAGTCCAACTCTCACTGGAAACGAGCCTGACTTACTGCCGGCAATGCGGACCAAGCTCTGACACCGGTCGTACAGGGACCTAACAGCCCATATCAATGGGCCTGGTACCCCATACTCCCGGAGTACCCCCCACAGAACCCCCCGAGGGACGCGGTCGAATGCCTTTTCCAAGTCCACAAAGCACATGTAAACTGGTTGGGCAAACTCCCACGCGCCCTCCAGGACCCTGTTGAGGGTGTAGAGCTGGTCTAGTGTTCCACGACCAGGACGAAAACCACACTGCTCCTCCTGAATCCGAGGTTCGACTATCCGACGGACCCTCCTCTCCAGAACCCCTGAATAGACCTTACCAGGGAGGCTTAAGAGTGTGATCCCTCTATAGTTGGAACACACCCTACGGTCCCCCTTTTTGAATAGGGGAACCACCACCCCAGTCTGCCAATCCAAGGGAACTGCCCCCGATGTCCACGCGATATTGCAGAGTCGCGTAAGCCAACACAACCCCACAACATCCAGAGCCCTAAGGAACTCAGGGCGAATCTCATCCACCCCTGGAGCCTTGCCACCGCGGAGCTTTTTAACCACCTCGGTGACCTCAGCTCCAGAGATTGGAGAGCCCGACCCAAAGTCCCCAGGCTCCGCTTCCTCAGTGGAAGACGTGCCAGTAGGATTGAGGAGGTCTTATTTTACTACAGATAGTTACAATTATAAGAATGTGAACAAAAAGAACAAGGAAATTTGGACCAAAGTAGAAACTAGATCTACCTAAGATCTACCTTAATTCAAGGAGTACGATTATGGAATGACTTAATGCCAAATGACAAATGTTAAGGAAGCCAAATCATTCCTTGTATTTAAGAAACTGGTAAAAAATGAATTGCTAAAAAAAATAAATGAATCTAATTTAATGTGTGATATATGTGAATTGAAAATTGACTGAGTTATTTACTTATTTTGTTATTATAGAAAATATTGTTTGAACTGTTATTAGATGAATAAGGAGCAGATTTAATAAGATTTATTCTTCATCTGCTACCTTTCATTTTATTTTTTTCTATTATGAATACGTTAATTGTTGTATTTCATATTATAAAATGAATAAACTAACAAACAAACAAACAACTCCTTTTCTACTTTGGTCCAAATTTTTCCTGCAGGTGGCGGTAAAACAACAGCTGCTAATAAAACTCACGAAGAAGAAATCCGCTCTGAAGTTTGAGTAAACGAAGCAAAACAGAAAACGTTGCGTTTGATTGCGGTTCTGTTGTGTCTCTGGTCTGTTTTGTATTGGTTAACTGGACCCGAGTTCGGACTCGGTTGGACTCTGGGTTCGTGTCCTCTGGACCCATTTTGTCTCCGAGTTTCAGCGGAGCGAAATAATGGAAGCTAACAAGGTGAGCTTCCCCCTCTTTTTGGTAAAAGTTCTTCTTCTTGGGCTGCCTGTGCAGCTGTTTCTCCTTGTTGAGACTATCTATGGTTGAGACACCGGCTTCATGCGCCTGCGGCTCTGTTGCTCTCGAGTTTAACAACGTAAAGCATGTGTCGCAAACCCGCGCGTGCGTCAAACATAAAGCAGCGCCGTCGTCTCGCAAAACCCCATATGAAGCTTCTTTGCGACAGTAATTTTTTTATTCTTATTTTATCACGATAGAGACGATAGAAGGAAAGTAGCACGATAGACACGTTTCTATCGTCCCCACGATATACTATATACTGTATCGTCATATCGCACAGCCTTAATTACACGTTATGGTAATTTTGTCGCTGTGACACGCCCACATAAATCCGAGAACTTCCGCAATACGTCATTGTGACGTACGGAGATGAGACGCTGCTCAGTGCGCACCTTGTAAACAACATGGCGACCGATACAGAACCGGACGAATTTAGCAATCTGAGTGAAGAATAGAGCGATTTTTATTCAGTTTGGGAAGCCAAAGTTATTTCAGGGGGTTAAACAATAAACAGCAGGTTCTAATTTATGTCTGCAGCCGTATTTATTGAAGCCTTACCAACGAGGAAGCAGGTGGCAAGCCGCGACTTGTGAGGACAGAGGAGGACGTGATGGAACCCGTTCTCGTCGTCCACAGAGCACTGATTGGTACTGCTTTAATTAATGTATCTATCTAATAATTATTCAACGTTACTTATAGTTTAAAAAAGATGAGTCCCTTTGAAGTATCTGTTTTATTTTCTATGTTTATTCTAACATACGTTGAGTGCATGTTTTACTGCACTGAATCATTACATCAAAAACGAAATTGCATTCAAATTCTCTCTAAATAACATCACTACATTTTCATAGTTGGATCATCAGGGTGTGCAGTACTTGGTTTCAGCTGTAATAATCAAAATAAAACAATATTTGATATTCACCCTATTATAAGTTTAATCATATAAATATTTGCAAATTTAAGCTTGTTCTACCTTTTCAGCCACAGTTTTTTTTTTTGCATATTTAGATAATGTTATCAAGTTTTTTGTGGTAATTTCTGCTACTTTGAGCAACCATCCTGCTCAGCTGATGTGAGTGCTCGTCTTTGAGGACCTTCTTTGTGGTTCCTGCAGGGACATGTCCTCGGTCGCGGTGCTGATGAGCTGACCCGTCTGAAGAGTGAAGTGGACGCTTGCAGCCAGAGCACGCTGGAGTGTGTAGAGATGGGAAAAACGCTGCAGCTGACATTATGTCATAGACATCCATCCATCCATCCATCATGTGTACATCCATCTTTCATTATCACCCACGCATGCTCCATCCACCCATCCATCCATCTATTCACCATTTAATTTCTTTTTTTAGTAATCATAAAAAGTTTACTCATTTTATAAAATGCAATGACACCAAACCCACTCTGTTTTTGACATCGTTTTGTTTTTTCTATTTTAAATTTATTAATAAAAACATAAATTCAGAAATATATGACTCTGTCNGCTAACAACATCCTAACAACAAGTTAAAGCTGGATTTTGTCTGGATTTTGGATAAAAGTCGACAGATTTGATGCCAAGAAGGACTGCTTCATCTAACAGCTCCACACCAGTCGCTGAGTGGACCAGAACTGAGTCGACGATGTTGGACTTTACTCCGTGATAATCGGTAGCTGATTTACAGCAGGTAAATCAAGGTTCTTAATAATGTTTGCTTGTGTTTACTTCGATCACACAACAACCAACTGAGTTTTTATTTTTATTTTTCCTGAAAGAAGAAGAAGCTGTCCTCCCACCAGGCGGACCAGTTCTGAATGAAGCTCGGTCCAGGTTTACTGCAGCAGGACGTTGAAGAGAGATGTCATGTTGGATGAACTATTTATTTAAAATTCCCCTCAGTTCATTTTTCCAATCCATTCAATATTTTAAGTTGCATTAAACAAAGGAGTGACAGCCTGAACGGGCCAGATGAACAACGTGGGACCAGTATCCAGGATGAAAACAGAACCGAGTCCAGTTCATTAATGCAGTTTACAGTTAACATGTTTTTAATAGTGTGTTCAGTTTATTAATTATCAGTGTTTGTGTGACATACAGTTTGTGGTGTTGAATAAATAAATAAAAATTTAAACCTGATGTCTTCATTTTCAACTTTAATAACATGCAACATGTTACGCTTTAATTACATAATGCCCAGATAGCTTCATTTAGCTCAGATAGTTTCATTATGTCTCTCACACTTAACATAAATACTGTTTATTATTATTAAACATTATTTAGCACATTTAAGTATGTTATAGTGCAGCAAAACGTGTGTGCCTGACTCGAACGCGCCTGTTCTATAAACAGAGATATTAGAACTGGATCTGACAGTGTCTCCTCCAACACAGATGTCGGTCGCAGCACCTGGAATCATATGTAGATTAAAAATATATTATAGCAGTGGGTCCGCCGCCAAGCTAATAGAAATATAACGTCTGTTCGCGCATGCGTGTGCGCATGTGGTTTAACACAAAGCCTCAGCGGGAGATGTTTACATTATCAGCGGGCGTTCAGCCTCCACTCTGGAAGGCATTTTTCTGCACGTGGGTTCAAACATTAAACAGCAGATCATGACAGAAGACCGGGGCTTTCTGTCATGATCTGCTGTTTAATGTTTGAACCCACGTGCAGAAAAACAGACTGGCTCACGAATGTAAAATGAATAATGATTTATTTAACAAAAATAATAATGCTGATGGAACAAAAACACTTACTGAGAGGAGATGAGCAGATCATACACTGTGGAAAGACAAAGCCCCAGTGCTCAAGGAGTGAACACACAGAGTTTATATACTGACACAAACGAGACAGTGAGGAGCACCTGGGGTGATTAGAATGAGGACCAGCTGTGAATGATTAAGGCTGAAGGCCTGAGCACAGAGAGACAGACTGAGGAGTGGGAAATGACAGAGACTGAATGAGATACACAGAAACCAGTAATCACAAAGCCCAGAACAACAAAGTATGACAGGAGGGGAACACAAAATATCATACACAAATTAACATAAAGACACAGACAGGGACAGAACCTGACAGATACTAGTTTATTTTGTGTTCACTGAGTTTGAATTCCCAGAACGAGTTGGTTAAAGCAGATTCTCTTTATTTTTTGCACTTTATTTTTTATGCTGTTACTGGCTGGAAAGCAGTAAGTTTAATTTTTTTATATCTAATTTTTTATTATTATTTATTAACTGTCATGTGAAGTTCAGACAGTAGTTAGGAAGTTCACTTAACTTGTATACTATTGTGTTTATGAAACAAGAAAAAATAGAAATGGTGAAAAGAAAAGTCATACATTTGCTTGCTTTATTTAATCTCTGCTTTAAATAAATCTGACATCGTTTATTATAAAACAGATTGATTTATTGCTTCTGTTTGTTGAAAAATACTTGAGAAGGTATAAAAAAATAATCGCATTTTAAATCGCAATCGCAATTTCCCACTAAACAGTAGACGTCCAGGGGACGTCGAGGTGACGTCTATATAGAGCCCGTTGGTCGAAGACCAATTCTAGACGTCACCCCGACGTGCAAACAAGGTCTTTTTTTGACGTCTAAATATGACCGCATTTGTACGTCATATGAACGTCAGTTTTGGAGATGATCTGGACCATGTTCACAGAGTTAAACTTTTAGGACTATAAAAGTGCAGTTAGACAATTGATTTATTAAGAATGTTGTTTTTTAATATCATTTTAATGCATTTCCTCAATTCTTTTTTATTTTTTTTACAAATTAGACTTGTCCGTCATTTGAGAGTCCAATTCTAGACGTCGCCCCGACGTGCAAACAAGGTCTATTTTTGACGTCTAACCATGACCGCATTTGTACGTCGTATGAACGTCAGTTTTGGACGTTATCTGGACCCGGTTCACAGAGTTAAACTTTTAGGATATAAATTTGCAGTTAGACAATTGATTTATGAAGAATGTTGTTTTTTAATAACATTTTAATGCATTTCCTCAATTCTTTTTTTCTTTTTTACAAATTATATATACTGTATATTATTTATTTGAAGAATATAATTGTTGTTGTTGTTGTTGTTGTTGTTGTTGTTGTTGTTGTTGTTGTTGTTGTTGTTCATTCATTCAACCTTTATTTAGGCAGGTTAGACTCGACTCATTTACAAGAAACCTCATTTATTCCACGACGTCGCGGTCACACATTCATTTCAGTAGGTGGCAGTACTTGTGTTTTTTGCTTTCTCCATTAAAAAACAAGAAGAAGAACTTCGGAACTCGAGCGTTATGATTGGATTGGTGGAGGTAGCACGTGATCTGTTCCAACCAGTCAACGCCTCTCTTGTTGAATCTCAACCGTTGTTGTTTATTTTCTGTCTGTGCTGCTGTGATCTATCGAGCTCAACTGTGTTCAGTTCATTTGTCACGGAACTCCTGCCCTAAACTTGCTGCCTGCAATCCATTCAGAAGATGAAGGTAATTGGTTCTGTTTTGTAGCTTTGCTCTCTTGAATTCTGTGGTTTCACGTACATAGCTAACGATGGAGCTAACTTTGGAGCTAACGAGCTAACGTAAGCTAACTTGTATCTACGTCTGCGGCAGACGAGACGATGTAAAGGAAAATCGAACAGTACAGTTTAGAAAATAAGTTATTCTATGCAAGTAAGCCGTATGCTACGAGTTTTTTTTTGTTTTGTTTTTGTTTCTTTGTTTTGCTTTGAGACTATCGAGGCCTGCATGCGTCCCCATTATTCATTCATTCAACCTGCTTGTTTTAGACTGATGAAGCCGGCTGGAAGGTGAAACGTTTCAGCATTAAAAAATAGAAAAAAACTGTCCAGATGACCTGAATTCAGACCAAAGCTTTTCAGTTGCAAATGAATGAGTAAATGTGAAATAAAAAAGCTTTAAAATGTCTCCTATCTCTAATTTTACTTTGACTAGGCAAAATGAGATAAGTCTAAACTACATTCTGACTAATATCTCTGTGAACATGTCGCTCCAGTTGTGTTTATAAACAACTGTGTTTTTTTTTTCTTTCTGTCAGGTGTGTGGTGTTAATCTGGACTTGGAATTTGGTGTCCTAGGTATGTTTTGTGACCCCATCCTCCCCCGAGAAACAAAGCGTGCACTTTCAAGACACGATCCCTGATGGAGCATTCACATGACAAACACATCATTGTTGTCAACTGTTCAGGATCCTCATGATCCTCTTTTTCTGAAGTTAGTTTATTTATAATCTCGTGTAATCTCATTTCAGATTAAGCTTGATCAGGTTATGTGACCGAACGTGGCGCGCGCGGTCTTATCAAAATGAATCATGTTTATGAGTTAGTTTGATGAGGACAAACGACCACTGTCCCAAATCTTTAATGTTTGGTGTCAAAATGTCTCATTGTGATGAAACCCACTAATTATATTGCACCAGTTAAACTCCAAACATGTGTGGAACCTGTGTGCGTGTCTTTTAGGACATGGCAAACGGAGGGGACCAGTTCAACCTTGCAGAGCGCTCGGACTCGGAGTCGCGGACCCCCCAAAATAGTCCACCAAGGACAGTCCTCTGAAGGCGTCCAGCCAGCAGGTAGCAGCTCAAGTGTGTAAATAATCATTTATTTGACTTTTCACCACATCCAACTTCCCCTTCAGAATATAAAGTAAAGACTGTGAATCAAATCACAAACTGTTTGTTGTACAGGGGGTGGAAGACATCAAAGTTGTCCTACATGACAAGGACCTCTGGGGCAAATTCGACCATGTAGGAACTGAAATGATCATCAACAAGGCTGGAAGGTGAAAAGGAAATGTTTTTCATCAATACATGTAATCAGTTACTGAATGGACGAATAAAAAATAAAAAAAATCTCCCCAGTCTGTGCGCGTGCATGCAGGCCTCTGAGCAGAGACTTTTGTGTGGCCTACTTTTTATATATATACCGGGTATATATATAATTTGTGGAGCGTTGGTCCTAGGACATGTCACAGCTAATGCACCTTTTTGCTTCATCTTAATTATTTTGCATTGCTGAATAATCTTTTGTTTTTGTCCTCAGCAAGTGCAGCGCCTCAACCCAAGGACCTGTCAACGCCCAGTGAGTACCGGTATACATTACACTTTAAACCATTGTTTATTTTATCAGGCCTTGCAAAATAATTTTTATTTTATTTTATTTTTTTCATGGAAAACCGATGCCACTTCCAGATCAGAAATTGGAAGATGGGCATTCCCATTGCCTCAGGATGGTAAGTATTGAACAGTTAGCAGTGAGACACTTGGAAAAAAATGATCAACCACAGCCACCTTGCTGTTGGAGAGATTATAATCAAGAAATGTGTGTTTTTGTTTTATTTTCCCCCCCAGTGTTTCAGCGTATTCAACTTCTTTGACCTCGGCGATCGCCTACACCGTGTACATCCCACCTTTTCAGCTGTGCCAAAGAGGATAGAGACCATGGAGGATTTTGTGAGAGAGGAGCACCTCGTGACTCCAAATTTGCTACCCTGGTAGGTTTTACAAGTCTGGAGGAAAGCCGAGCATAACGCAGTACTGTACAACCAAACACTTGGAAGTGTCAGTGAACTATATCATGGATTTATTCCAACAGGTTCTGCAGATTTCCAGAATTGGAGGAAGCACACCAAGGACTTTGTCTACAAATTTCTTGATAGGTATGTATCAACACACGCTCACCCACCCACTAACCATCTGAACTAAATATTTTACTTGCAAGTTCAGTATTTAGTTTTGTAAACTAAATATTTAGCTATCAAATTAAATATTTAATTTAGAACGACGTGTATTAATAACATGGTTGAAATATGACTGGAAAATTTTGTTTTCTCTAAACTAAAATATTGCTGTTGATTTTTGTAACTTTGCTAATGGCACCCCATAGATATGAAAATGTTTGGCAACTCGAGTGCGTTTTGCAGCAATTTTTTAACTGATGTGCTCAAATTTGGCAGCACGATGTCTCAGTGGTTAGCACTGTTGTCTCACATCAAGAAGGTCCTGGGTTCTATCCCCGGTTGGACCTGGAGTGTTTCTGTGTGGAGTTTGCATGTTCTTCTCGTGCTTGCGTGGGTTTTATCAGAGTACTCCGGTTTCCTCCAACAGATCCAAAACATGCATGTTCGGCCTTCAGGTCCAGGCCTCCCTTGAAAAAGAGATCTGTGATCTCTATGGGATTTGCCTGCTTAAATAAAGGTTAATAAATAATAATGTGTGTTAGTGTGTTAACTAGTGTTATAAGTGATTGGCAAAAACAAAAATTCAAAGCCACCTATCAACATATGATTGTACAGCCACACTTCCAGGCTGTCATATTGTTAAGTTTGCAGATGATACAGCGGTGGTGGGATGCATCACAAACAATGATGAGTCCAGCTACAGACAGGAGGTGGAACATCTGGAGAGCTGGTGCAAAGAGAATAATCTTCACATGAATGTGAAGAAGACGAAGGAGATGATTGATTGATTGATGTTTATTCATTCATTTTAAAAGAACAATACAAGACAGTTTCATCAGATACAAGAATACAAGTTGGATAAAATGAAGGGAGCAGAAAGAAGATGAAATCTTATTATATCTGCCCCTATTTCACAGTTTGTTCAACCAATGATAACCTTCAAGCAACATCACAGAATGAATAATTCTACTTATTTTTCTAACTGTAATACATAAACTAGATCACAAAATGAATAATTCTACTTAATTTTTCTAACTGATACACAAACTACATCACAAAATGAATAATTCTTTTTCTAACTAATACACAATAGCAAAATGAATAATTCTTTTTCTAACTAATACACAATTTTTCTAACTAATACACAAACTATATCATACTTAATTTTTTTTTTTATACTAATGATGAGATGATTGTGGACTTCAGAAGGAACAAACACACCCATGCCCCACTGAAAATAGGTGGGTCTGCAGTGGAAGTGGTCTCCAGCTACAAATACTTGGGTGTACACTTGAATGATAACCTCAGCTGGAGCAACAACACCACCAGCCTGATCAAGAAAGGTCATCAGAGACTCTACTTCCTCAGACGGCTGAGACGAGCTGGTCTGAGCAGCCCAGTCCTCACCTCCTTCTACAGGTGTGCAGTGGAGAGCGTCCTGTGCTCCAGCATCAACGTGTGGCATGGAGGCTGCACAGTTGAAGAGAGGAAAGCTCTACAGAGAGTGGTGAAGGCTGCACAGAAGTCTGTTGGAGTCAGTCTCCCCACCATCACAGACATTTACACCTCCAGATGCAGGAAAAGAGCCACCTGCATCATGAAAGACCTCACTCACCCAGCACACTCACTCTTTGCCCCACTCCCCTCAGGACGGAGGTTGAGGAGCATCAAGTGTAGAACCACTAGACTGAGGAACAGCTTCTACCCTGAGGCTGTTAGACTCATGAATAAATAAAAATAA